>LPNX010538206.1:826886-993856 GCA_001517045.1 Pseudotsuga menziesii
CAGTCGAATGGTGCCCATTCCCTTTGATTTAAGACTAGACTTATCTGCAAAGTAAACTATGCCATCTATTGTTTCATTAAGTTCTTCAAAACAGTCTTTTCTAAATGTCATGTGTGATGTTGCACCGGTATCAAGCAGCCAACAATCTTTGTAAGATGAAAGTGAAGTCATTTCATTAATTCCAAGATTACAATGTGCAACAATACAATGAGCAGTATTAGAATATTTACAAGCATCTTGGTTTTTATTGTCATCTTTCTTCTGGTTGTGCTTGTCTTTGATGGAGTCCCACGAAGCCCAACACTGATCTAATGTGTGTCCAGTCTTTCCACAACGCTTGCACTGCAAATCTGATCTTTTGTTGAAGTTGTTTCTGCCCCCTCTGCCTCTGAAGTTTCTTCTTCTTCTGCCTCTCTCTTTGCCAGAGAGAGTGGCACCAACTATTGATGACAAAGATTGCATATTTTACAGCTGTTAGTGTAATTTACAAGAATGAACTTAATATGACAAAGGGAAATAGAAAAAACAATAACCTTGCAAGTCTACATTCTCTGCCAAGGTGAATACAATGCAAGTTTACAGGCTTCTTCAATACAATTGTTTCACACAAACTTTATTCTTCAAGGCAGGTCGCGACTCCAGCAGCTTGATGCAGTACTTCTAGTTGCAGCAGCAGAATAATTGCACAGTGGCAATATTCCCAATTGCACGAGCAATCTCAATGCAATCAACACCAAAAATAACAAGATTCTTCAATGTATGATATATCAGTCACAATATATCAGTCACCATATGTATCAGTCACAATATACACAGTATATCAGTCCACTGATAGCAACCATTGATAGCAAATCGGTGTTCTTATGAGAATCTTGAGATAGCAAGCGCAAACATGTTTTTTCTTTTCTTTTCAAGATTCTACTATATTTTAATGTTTCTATTAAAGAATGTTTGGGATCAATTCAAAATAGCTGTAACTGCCACCCATTACCAGTACGATTATCACTTACTGTCCATTCCATATATAGCAATTGCCCTACTAAGCGAACTCCTAATCAGAAAATGCAAGGGTTAAATTGCATCCCTCGCTATGCAAAATTACAAGTTTTAGTCTTGTTGAACATTAACCAACTCATACTCCACAAGAGAGAGATTATTCTCCTCCTTCACCACGAATTCTGCAGGCTCAGTCACCTCAATCCTACCCCATTTATCAACAGCAAGTCGCATTGAACCTTTAAACATGTCAATCTTGGAATTGCACATCACAAGCCTTCAAATAACTCACTACAAATATCTACTTGAAATCTCTAATCTGCCTGTCAGTAACCAGGCAAGCAAAAACCCAGAGTTCCAACGATCTTGACACAAGATGGAAACTCGTTACAACGGAACCAGTCTACTCCACTGAAATATCAATGCAATGAAGAGAACAGTCTTCACAGTCTTCACAACGCATGATAGAACTCAATAAAAACAAGATTTAAGATGGTAATATCACAGAACTTGCTGAGAGTGACGGGAATACAGGAAGCTGGAGATCACAATGGCGTGAGGGGAGTGGTGAACTGCAGGTGAGGGACTTGGAATTTTAGCATAGAAGATGCGGTGCCCAACAGTGACAACAACAATACATCATTTAATGGAGGAGAAGTCTCACAACGATGAAGAGTCTCACAATAAACTTCCCGCATAAAACTAGGGCAAAATTAGGGTTTAGAAATGCTGTCAGAAAGTGATGTCTCATGCGGGTCTCCACGCTGCTACAGGATTATACTCCATCTTCAACACGACTTCAATCTCATCAATACGACTTTAATCTCCAGCATTACTCCATCTTCAACGCAGCATCACAAGACAGACAGACGACCATTCGAGATGAAACGAACATGTGGATGATAGCCACTATGCAGGGACAAGAACACCAGCGTTTTTGCACCAGCGTTTTTGCAGGGATCTGATCCTTCGACTTTTGCTTTTGATGTAGTAAAATTGAGAGCTGGAGTCTCAAAGTATTATAGCTGCAATATACCAACTCGGATGCAGTCTCCAACGTACGCAGCAGTATCAACAAATAATGGAGCGATGGGGAATGAAGAGGCGGCCAACAAAAATTAGGGTTTCCAAGCGCAGAAATCGCAGCACTCTTCAAGCACAGAGATCGCATCTATAAATTAGGGTTAGGTATCACAACGTTTCTCATATCTCAAATTAGACTCATTCCAGCATAACACATACAATTAAATGCTCGTAGGCTGGCAGGAGGGAAGAGCAGAGGGCAGACTGACGGAGCAGGCAGTCTGGCAATGGAATGGCAAGCAGAATGCCAGGACTGAAATGCAGCAGGCAGGAGTTATGGCTAATAGCCAGGCTCTGATACCACTTGTTAGGTATAACTCCCGATTCGTTATTATTCCAATGCCAATGCATATATTTATACAAATGATATGACGGTTGTGTTTCACCTTCCGCCCAGCCTTTTCGGCTTCCTACTATTCAGATTTATTTATTTATTTACAATAATCCCTACGGATTATATTCTAACAGATATAACTAGAAGCAGTAAAAATAATAGGAGTAGTGAGAATCCAGTTAAAAGAAAATGAAAAAATATGTGCAAAGTTAGAATCTAAAAATTGTTTCACTAAGTAAGGAATTGGAGGTAAGAAGAAGAAGAAGAAGGAACAAGATCTTGAATTAAAATGGCACCATCTAAATTTGTCCAAAAGACTCATTAAGAAAATCTAAGTCTTGGTGATAAAGATGTAGGATTTCAAACTAGAAGAAGACTAACAAGTGCACCAAAACATGCAAATTTGTCCTTGCTATCTAAAATAAAAGCTAAGAACTTTACAGAAGCTAGCAAAGATAAGCATTGGGTTAATTCTATGGAAGAAAAGCTAAATCAAAACATGAAGAATAAGACATGGGAACTTGTCCCAAGGCCAAAAGATAAGAATGTGATTGGTACCAAGTGGGTTTTCAAGAACAAGTTGAATGGAGATGGGTAAGTAATAAGAACTAAAGCAAGATTGGTTTGTAAAGGCTATGGTAAAATTGAAGCTATTGATTTCAAAGAAACTTTTGCTTCGGTTGTAAGACTAGAATCTATGAAAATGTTTTTTGCATTTGCGTGTTTTAGGAACTTCGAAGTTTATCAAATGGATGTCAAATCATCTGTTCTCAATGGAAATATAGAGGAATAAGTATACATTGAACAATCATAATGGTTTTTATTATAAAAAAATAAGGATCATGTGTGCAAATTGAAGAAATTTTTTATGGGCTAAAGGAAGCCCTTAGTGCTTGTTATTCAAGACTCAATAAATATCTACAACAAGGTTGTAAAAGAGTAATTGTGGACAACAATTGCTACACCAGGACGAGAAATCAAAACCAGCTAATTGTTGTGATTTATGTAGATAACATCATTTTTGCGGGTAGAAAAAAACAAAATGCGCCAAGAGTGTTCAAAGGAAATGCAAAAGGAATTTGAGATGTATATGCTTGGTGAAATATCATTCTTGCTTGGTTTATAGATTTCTCAATTCGATAAAATGCATATTCATTTCACAAACCAAGTATATCAAGGAAATGTTGAAGAAATTCATAATGGAAGATTGTGCACCAGTCAACGCATCCATGGTCGGGTTGTAGATTGAGCAAAGATGATCAATCTCTGGAAGTAAATTAAACATTGTACGAGTCAATGATTGGTATCCTATTATATGCGATAGCATCAAGGATAAACATTATGCAAGTAGTGGGATTGGTTGCATGGTTTCAAGTTGCACCAAAAGAAACTCATGTTAAGCAATGAAACTGATATTTAGATATCAAAAGGGAACCTTGGAATTTAGCTTGTGCTACTCAAGAGGTGCAAATTTGACTCTAATAACAAATAGTGATGTGGATTGGGCTATCAGTGTTGATTATTCGAAAAGTACAAGTGGAGGAGCATTCTTTCTAGGAAACAATCTAGTTTCTTGGTTGAGCAAGAAACATTCTTCAATTTCTCTATTCACAACAGAGGCTGAGGACATAGCAACAACATCATGTTGCACACAAGATATTTGGATGAAGTAGGCATTGAGAGATATTGAGGTAGAATCTGATCACCTGATCTCAATACATTTTACAACACAAGTGAAAAACACTCTAAAACAAAGCATATTCTGATCAAGTATCATTTCTTAAGAGAACAAGTAGTAGAACATAATGTCAAGTATGAATATATTTCCACCAAATAAGAAATTGTAGATATTTTCACAGAAGCCCTTCGCAAAGAAATATTTGAATATCTCAGACATCAATTGGGAGTAATTTCCATCTCATCAAGTCGCTAAGTGTTCAAGGAGAAGCACAAGTTCAGGGGAGCATCCCTTTTCCATTGATGTCAAAGGAGTAGAGTTGCAAACAAGGGGAGTATTGCAGCAAGGGGGAGAGTTGTAGACATGGGGAGTGTTGCAACAAGGGTAATTATTTTTATGCTTGGTGGACTATGTGTTTCGTTGCAAGATTTCCATCAATGACAAAGAGGGATATTATTAGCAAAATCGTCATTGATGTCAAAGGAAAAAACTATGGACGTGTTTCCAAAATCATGGGCTTGTTAGTAAAAAAAATAAGGAAATCAATTATTTACTTAAAGCTCTCTTATAAATAATACCATGGAAAATACTATGGGTGGGTTTTCATAACCTTGGTTTTTTTTTTGTTTTTAACAGGGATATGAAAATGTATTTATATATAAAAACAGATATACATATTTCCTTGAGGACACCATTAAAGATTTCAAAATTATAGTTGCAGAGCACATTTTCATAGACTTTTATGCTTCTGTTAGCTCTTTGTGATAAATAAAAAATATTTTTTCTCCCTAGAACTATGATTCTACCTCTTACATTGTAAAATGTATCAAAATGGCTAGATAAGTAGATGGAAAAAAACATAGCAAAAATTTTAAGGTTGCTTGAAACATAATTCCTAGACCTCATTGTCTAATTCGTTTAGTTGCATTGTGGAGACTTCTTCCACTAGAGAGGCTACATCGTGCTCACACGAAGGACCACTATTGCCTTTGCAGAGAATGTCCAAGTCTTCTTGAACTTTACTGAGTATTTATTTCAACTGAACAAAGTGGGCCTCCTTTCTCTCATTTGCCTTTATCTCTTCCTCCTGAAGACGACGTTTAATATTAGTCATAGTAGTCTGCACCTCAACCTACCGACCATTCTAGTTAATTTCCATACTCAGTAGAATGCACTTGATATCCTCTACTTCACTAATCAGAACCCGAGAGCTTCCTTCCATACTCTCAATGTGAGTGTCGATCCTCGTGATTTCAATCAATATCCTTCTGTTTTCCTCCAATACCGATATAGAAAATTAAAAGACACAACGTAACATATTTTTATAGTCTACCATGATACTCTTTAACTCCCTTATTTCACCCAAAACCTCCTCCATTGCACCGTTCATCGCAGTAGAAAACAAGGATCTACACCCTTCAACCACCTTACACTCTTCTTGATGTTGGAAAACAACAACGCCATAACTCCTTCGAGATAGATACAAATACCTGAATCCCTTTTCAACTCTTCTAGACAAGACATGCATGAGAGAAAGCAAAAGATAATCCATATCCATGCACCTGAATGTAGTGTGGGAATCAAAAAAATTCATACGTGCTAGGGTGGTGTGGACCCTCTCAAGATCGTTTAATGCAAGAAATTGACCACCTTAACCACATACCATGTGTCCATAGTTGCAGTACGTAGCCTCCACCGCATGCACTTTCGTCCCATCGCCTTAAAGAGGAGGCCAAGTTGGCCTGGGCCCTCCCTTGAAGCAAGTAATACCATGGAAACTTATGATCCCCAATGAGCAAGAGATAAGGCCAATTGAGACTTAACATCATGATGTCCATTTTATTATGGGGAGGAATTATCAACCTTTATTTCACCTTGTTTTAACTTGCATCATAAGTTGGCAAGCCTGTTAGCTTCCATACCGTTCTAAAATTTGAAATTGAACAATTGCATCTTAGTGATATCATATACGAAGGCCATAATTATCCTTTGGACTCTTCCAATATCTTTACCTCTATCAACTAATATGTCTTGTGTATTTTGGATAACAATATGAGAGTTGCTAAAGACTTTGAAATGATTTCAATTCCTTGCATCACATCCGCCCATTTAGCTTGATTGTTCATTCTCTTTCCCATACCCAAAGCATAGGTATGGATCTTTTTTCCTCTTGGGTTGTAGATTACCCCTCCCACACCTACCTCCCTTGGGTTTCCTTTTGATGCACCATCGAAGAAAATTGCCATTTTATTTGGGATTCTCCTCCATATTTGAAATTCGTTGGGACTAAGGTCAATGTTCCACCAAAATATTCTTAAAAATACGTTTGGACTGAAGAGAGACGATCTCAATATATTGAGAAGCCCAAATAAATTCAGGAAGAGAAAGATGACTTAGATCTTTTATTGACTAGCCCTGAGCCGATAGGTATTCTTTCATTCATATTTTGGATTTCAATGCAACTTTACATGGGGAAGTTTCTTTGCCATTGAGTATCTCCCTATTTATTTCCAACCATATTTTCCAATTAATATATTTAGGGAGATTGCACCACAAGTTTAGCATAACTTTTTTATCAGCAAAAGTCACTGGATAACTTTGGGTCCAACCTTTGAGTAATCCCAACACTTGGTTAGGGAGCTTGAAAGAGATAGAGAGATCCTTTCGAGAGATGTATTTGATTTTGTAAACTTCCTTGGAAAAGAGATTTTGTAAACAAGTACATGATGCTTTCTTCTTCGATTTTACAAATACACACCTATTTGGACCTTCTATCCATCTTTTCCTTAAATTTTCAGTCGTGAGAATTTTTTGATGAGCTAAAAGCCACTTGAAGGAGTTGATTTTAGGAAGGAAATCAAGCTTTTAGACTTTCTTCCACACTCCATTCGAAGGTAGGGATGGGAACTGTCGCAATAGAAGTTCATAACCTTGTTTCACATAGTATCATTTTTTTGGACCCCACCCTCTAATATCCATGTCTCTTTTATTTGAAGGAGCTCTCCCATTCATCTCCATCATAAGAGTTTTGAATTCATCACCTAGGTAAGGAGGAACATTGATCCTTTTACAATCTTTCTAAACACTGCTCTCTGTCAAGACAAAAAGATCATAGAGCTTGCATATACTTTCCCCCCTTAACCATTCCTTTATTCCACGCAAAGTTTTTTTCTCCCTCAAAAGAGGGTGATTCAAAATATTATCCTCCCAGATATCTTCTCTCTTTCTATTTCCACACGGCCAATGGAGATAATCTCTTAGTAATTTTGAGGCAGCTTTGTACACGTCCCAAATCTTTGATCCCTGTCCTTGAAGTTCTCTGTCAAGAAATCTTAACCTTTGTCACTTCAAGTATTTTTTGCATAACACTTCTTTTCCACCATTCCTTCCCTATGGATAATAACCTCCAAAGAATATTGGCTCCTATTTTAGTATTCAACAACCTTGGTTCCCTTTGCGCAATTCCTTCTTTCCCCTATTTCGTTGCAAATTGTTGCTCATGTGATGAGATGGAACTTTTTGTTCCACTCCTTCCCCCCTTTCCAAAGGAATTTTCTTATTTCTTTGCTTCGGCAGTTCATAATACCTGCCAGCGCCAAACAGAGAGAAATTAGAAGAATAGGCACAGAGGACAAGATATATTTAATCAACGTAATTTTTCATTCTAAGTTGAGCCATTTAATTACCCAATATTGAATCGTTTGTTTAATTTTTTGGATAACCTCTTTCCATAACCATGGGATTATTAGTAAAAACGTAAGGGGAATTAATTATTTACTTAAGATAATTAAAGGAATTAATTATCCGATCCAAATAGTCCATCAGTGAATCCATCAGTTGTGCGACTTTGCACGGTCCTTCAAAGAGTTGTCATCATACAACTGATCCATAGAGTCCACAAGTGAATCCATCAACTCTCAGAGTCCATCGAAGAGGTGTCATCAATGTCTCATCTACAACTAGGTCTACTCTTCTGTCGATGGGAATCTCCCATACCTGGCTGGGAACTTGGTCATGCTTCACATGACCATCTACTACCTGTTTGTCTCTACTGTCGATGGGATTTCTGCCATACTGGGATGAGAACTAGGACGAGCAGAGGAACTAGTGTACACGATGATCTACTACATGTCTTTCTCTATTGTTGATGGTTTTCTCCTACACTAGGATGAAAACCAGGATGAGCAGAGGCACCCGTGTACACGACCATCTACTACTAGTCCATCTCCACTAGCAATGATATTTATCTCATACCAGGATTAGAACCATAATGAGTAGAGGCACCCATGTAGAATCGAGGTATATGTCTAAATCACCTTTACCTCTCAAGGAGGGATACATTTTCTTCTACTCCAAGTCTTCCACAAAAGTATTCAAACTTTGTACTAGGAAGAGGCTTGGTAAGAACATCTGCAACCTGGTCATATGTTCGCACGTACTGTAGCTCAACTGCACCCTTCTTCACCATAAGCATGAATGAAGTTATATCAAATATCTATATGCTTCAACTTATCGTGAATCACAAGATTCACTGACATCTGCACATAACTCTAGTTGTCACAGTGAATCATCGTTGGTCCTAGAATCTAACCAAATGATCATGCAAGAAGTTTTCAAAGACATACTGCTTCTCGAACTGCTGTAGTAGTAGCTATATACTCGGCCTCTGTTGTATTGAGTGCTACTGAGGTCTGCTTCATGCTGCACCAAGAAATAACTACAGATATCAAACTGAAGCAACATCTGGAAGTACTCTTCCTATCTGTCATGTATTTGATCCAATTTGTGTATGAAAATCCTTGCAATATAAAGTCACATTCTGAATCATATCTTAATCCATATCCCACAGTTCCATGCAAATATATGAGTACATGTTTTGTAGTAGTCTAGTGAATATGCCTCGACTCGCTCATGATTTGGCTGAGAGAATTTACATCAAAACATATATCTGGCCTGGTGTTCATCAGATACATCAATGATCCAATAAATTAGCAATACATGGTGGGATCAATCAAGTCAGAATCTGAAGTTGAGTCCCCCAACTTCTTAAGGTTGCATTCATCGGATTAGCCATGGACTTGCAGTCCAACATTTCAAATCTCTTCAGTATATCGATGGTGTATTTTCCTTGACTTAGGAAAATATCCTTCTATCTCTGCCATACTTCTAATCCGAATAAGTAATGCATCAATCCAAGATATTTCATTTCAAACTCAGAGGCAAGCTTCTTCTTACACCATGCAATCAACTTCTCATTTGATGTGGGAAACAAATCATCAACATACAAAACTAGAATCAATGGCTCATATTCCATAATCTTGTAGTAAATATTGGGATCTGCATCACTCTTGGTGAATCCCAAGATCATCAAGTATCAATCTATCCGTAAATGCCAAGCGTGAGGTTCTTGCTTGAGTCCATATAGAGCCTTTTTCAGCTTGCAGATGTGGGATTCCTTCCCATGGACAATAAACCCATATGGTTGTTCAATGTGTACTTCTTCCTCAATTACACCATTGAGGAAGGCGGTCTTGACATCTATTTGATGTAACTGCCATCCCATAGCTTAAGCAGTAACACTAATGGTTTTGATGGAAGTATGTCGAGCCATGGGGGCAAATGTTTCATCATAGTCAACTCCCTCTTTCTGAGAGAATCCTCTAGCAACAAATACAGCCTTGTTTTTTTCCACACTGCCATCTACTCCACGTTTAATCTTGAAAATACATTTGGAAGTCATTATCAACTTCCCCTAAGGTCTCGGTACAACATCCCACACACCATTCTTCATGATGGATTGGTATTCTTTCATCATGGCATCCTTCCAAACTTGGTGCTTGGATGCTTCTTCATATGTGGTTGGATTTGAGTCAATGATGTGACTCATCAATGTTGTACATAACTCGAGAACCTTTGAGGTATTTTTCTTTCCTGAAAAGTTCCATGTGGAGCTTCATGCCCCTATGCATCCTACGTTGTCTATTGTTTCGATCTAGGCCTTTTTCGACCAACTGCAATGTCTGTGGGAGCATCAATGGGATCAACCAGATCGATGGAGTAAATTTGTTCTTCCTTTGGAAACTCCCTCTAAACTGCTAGAGGAGGAGATGGTCTCATCTCTTCATTTTCGTTGATCTCCATGTTCGATCATCTTCCTTTCTGTATAGCCATTTATTCTTCAAATGATACATCTCTGTTGAATTCGATTTGCTTTGATCTTGGAACATAAATTCTATACGCCTTTGAAGACTTGTTGTATACCACGAAATTCCCCTTCTTTTCCAAAGGCTCCAATTTCATCCTTTTCTCCTTGGGAAAATGTATGTAGACTAGAAAACCAAAGATACGAAGGTGGCCCACTTCTGGCTTCACTCTTGTAAAGGTTTCTTCTGGAGTCATGTTCTCCAAGATTCTATGAGGGCGTATGTTTTGTACATAGACAGATGTTCTGGAAGCTTCTTCCCACAAGAACATCGGTAGACTCTCGTCATCTATCATGGCTTTGGTTTCCTCCACAATTGTTCGATTCTTTCTTTAAGAAACCCCGTTTTGTTGAGGGTTGTACGGAACTGTAAGCTCCCTATTATTTCCTACTTCCTTACAGAAATCATTAAACTCTACGGATGTATACTCTCCACCATTGTCTAATCTTAGAGTCTTAATCCTCTTTACCGACAGGTTATCGACTTGTGCTTTGAATTCTTTGAACTTGTTGAGCACTTCCTTGGTCTTGAGAAAGTATATCCAATTCTTCTGTGAGTAGTCCTTAATAAATGTTACATAGTAGTTGTAACCACCCAACGAAGCAACAATCATAGATCTGCACAAGTCAGAGTGCACTCGATCCAATATTTCCTTGGATCTGCTCTCACTATTCGGAAAAGATTGCTTGGTATTCTTTCCAAACATGCATCCCTTGCAGACTAGGTAATGGTCCATGTGAAGTACTAGTAGACCTGTCACAATATTTCTTAATGTTGTGAGAGCTCTATAGTTGATGTGAGCTAACCTTCTATGCCATAGCTCACCCATGTTGCTGGTTTCATGAACTGGTGCTTGAGCTGGTGGAGTGCTCAATCGATACATGTTCTCCTCTCTTACTCCAGTTTCTTTATTGTGTCCATGCTTAATTTTTTGTGCCAAGAAAACACTTTCCCATCTAAAAATGCAACTTTATATCCCTTGTCCTTGGGGCAGATATAGAGACAAGATTTCTTTTCGTACCAAGCACATATAACACATTAATCAAATGCAACATATCTTTAGATTCTAGTTGAAGGGAGGTATCCCCAGATATGTTCACATTATAGTTGGCATCATTTCCAAGTACAACACGGATATGAGACTCTTTCTCAACTATTTCAGAAATATTTTCTTTATATCCAGTCATATGTTTGAAAGCACCACTATATATGCGCCAAGTGTCACTAGTGGTGGAAACAATACATGATAATGCTAATGTGAAGAAGAATTATGTACGATCTTCACTCCTTTGCTTCTAGTGATGATGAGCTCCTTCTACATCAGTTGTTGAGGCTTCATTTTTCCTTTTTCCTAAACTTGGACATTTGTTTACATAGTGACCATATTTCTTGCACCTGAAGCATTGTACTTGTGATAGATCCTTCTTCTTTTCTTGTTGATCTGGAGAAGGGCTTGGTCTTATACCTTGATGCTTATGGTGGTGAAAGTTTCTCCCCTTTCCATTTCCTTTATTGGCATGGGCCATGAATGATTGATTCTCCTCAAGTTGAGTGCCATGAAGTCTTTTTCATGATGCAATTCGCGTCTCCTCCTGAGTGCAATTTTCCCATATTGTATCAAATTTGGGAAACTTGGTGTGTCCACTGTTTGTTTGGATGAAATATTCCCAATATGGTGGAAGCCCATTTAGCGTAGTCATGAAAAGAGCCTTAAAATTCAATTCTCTACTGGACCTCAGCTTGTACCTAAGTTTTGTGATTCTCATGAAGTATGAGGATATTGATTTTGACTTGGCCATCTTCATGTTCGATGGCTGGTTCATCAATCGAAGAGTCACATTGATGCTGTTGTGCTCAAATAAACTTCTTAGGGTTTCTAACATATTCCTAATTGTCTTCTTTTGTGAAATTTTAGGAACGAAGTGGTCTTTGACTAATTCCACTAGTAATCTCCTAGGTCAGGCATCATTCTTCCTCCACTAGGACTTCTCTTCTTCAGCTTCTAGTTTTGGGACCTTCTCATTGATGAACATCAAAAGGTAATTTTATTCCAAGATGAGAATAAATCTAGAATTCCAATATGAGAATAACTCTAGACTTCTAAGATATTAAGTTGGAGGTTCCATCAAGACGATCTTCAGCCTTCATTCCATTCATCTTTCCTGCATATCTGAACCAGGGGCTAAGTAAAAAATGAAATTGTAATTTTGTGAAACTAACCTCACATATATATTGGTCCTAGAAAGGCAAGTTGAGAGAAGGTAAGGTCGATCCAAAACTGTGAATTGATCAGCTCACAACTTGAAACCCTACTTTCTGCTTGCACCAATTTATCTATCAAAGAAGGAATCAATTCATGTAGGAATAAGAGAATATTTTATTTACCAAGAAATTGCATTTAGATTCCATGGAAGAGGCTAAGGTCGAGGAAGACAAGTCACAAATGTAGATTTACTTGAAGAGGTGAGAATTCTTCAACAACGACTAGAATCCATGGAAATCGCTCAACAATGTGATGCTAACGCAAGTGATGTCAATGATATACAAGAAGATAATTCATCAACAATAAAGACACAAACTGTTGAAGAAAATACATAGAGAAGAATGCTCAAATCGATTTTCAGGGTTATCTCTAGACCCAAAATAGAAATTCCTATCTATGAAGGTGGTTTAAATCCTGATGAGTTGGTTGATTGGGTGATTTCCATGGACAAATACTTTGAGTATGAAGAATTTGATTAAGAGAAAAGAATCAAATTTTTAATGACTAGATTAAGAGGTCATGCATCTCTTTGGTAGGATTGCGTGTATCCTGACAGGAAGAACAAATAAAAAGCAATGATTACAAAGTGGAACATAATGGTGGTCAAGTTAAAAGGCCATTTTTCCCCAAATATTATCATCTTTCTTTGTTTAAGCAAATGTGCAATTTGAGATAGAGGTTAATGTCTATTAAAAAAAACACTAAAGAATTTTATAAGGAAAACATTAGAGTTTGAGATATACAAGACACTTATGAAAAAGTTTCTAGGTAGATTAATGGTTTAAGGTTTGACATTCAAGATGAGATAAGTATGTTGTTCCCAAAGTCAATGGAGGAGGCATATCAGTTTTCCTTGAAGGCCGAAGAAAAGTTGGAAATAAGACAAAATAAACAAGGAAGAGATTGTGGTTCACTCAAAGGAAGATGACAACAGGATGGAAATGTCGAATCTTTATACCTTGGAAGTTATTCCCCTTGGTGAATTTTTCCTAAGTCACTAGAAAAAGGAGTCATGTCACATTGACTTTATATTAATGACTTGAGATGAACATTAAATGCAATTTAGTGATTAAAGTGTAATTTAAGTAAAAATTTAAAAAGTGAGTGAATTAAATTTTATTTTAATGGAGAAAAGTGGTTTTATCACAACCACTCATCTAATCTAATATGGGCCCTTGGAGTATATGACCTTTCACTCACCCATCCAATTTTTACCTAAAAGGCAATTTTCCATGTGAAGAGGCATTAGTTCAATTTTTGTGAGAGAGAGTCAAATTTCAGAGAAGGAGAGAAAAACAAAGTTGAAGTTTTATTTTCTTGGCACAAATTTCGAGATGAATGCAAAATAGTTCAGTGAAAAGGAACCTTGAGGAAACATTTAAGTGCATTAATTGCACTCGTAATGTATGTGTCACTACAATACTTTTCTAGTCTGAGCAGGGCATGCATTTCGAGGCATAAATTGTCTGTTCTAGCGGGCACAAATTTCAAGGCATCAGTTCATACTGTCATACCGTACAACGTTTGTACTGTCTGTCCGTACAACAACTGTACAGTCCTATAGCATCATGTTTTTCGAGGTGGTTTGCAGACTAGAAATTCCGAGATTGAATTTCAAAAGTGGGCTTGAATGTCGAGGCTGATATTTAATCTTCTGGTTGAGATAAGTTGTGACTGGAAATTTTTTTTTTCTGCTATACTGTTGAAAAATAAATAAAGAATTTATCTCTCACATATTTTCCCCAGAGGTTGGGGTTTTTCCTGGGTCATTTGACCAAAAATTTATGAGCCTGAATTTTCATGTGTGACTGTGTTTGTATTACTGCTCATTTAAAGTTGTAAAATTCTTCATGTGTTTCAATCAAATTGTTTATGAGAAAATTATGTAATTTGCAGTAGAAAGTAAATTGGGTTGGGCATTAAACAATGATGAAAATGGTATCTTGAAACTGGTTGGGGAATGAAATACAAATTTACATGGTATCAAAGCTTTGTTAGAAAATAGCAGAATTTTATACAGTGAAAAAATTTGAAACTGTCGATGAATTCTTTTGTCAGTGGGAAACACCTTGTTGAGACTTGAACTTTACAGTGAAATGGAAACAAAACTTAATTTGGAGGATAGTCGTGATGGGGCTGGGAATTTTGTCCCATGGAAAGCTAGATTGGTGCTTATATTGGAGGAGAATGAGTTATGGGATGAAATGGTTTACAATACTACAATGAATCCTATTGTAGTTCCCACTTCCACTGATGCATAAGAACTTTTTGCCTTCAACAAGAAGGACATAAAATCCAGAAGGATCATTCCAGATGCAGTTAAAGATCGTGTTATCCCACACATCTCTAGTAGAACCAGAGCATATCAAATGTGGGATGCTTTAACTAGTTTCTTTTAAATCTCAAATGAGAATAAGAAAATGGCGTTGAGAGAGAAATTGAAGAGTATCAAGATGGCCAAGGATGATGGAGTGACTTCCTACCTTACTAGGATCTCTCAGGTGAGAGATGAGCTTGCAACAATGGGGGAGATTGTTTCTGCCTCAAAGCTAGTGCATACAACTTTGAATGGGGTTGCAAAGCCTTAGGGTTGATTTTGTAGAATCTATTGTAGCCAGGGAGAACTTGCCTTCTTGGGACATAGTTTGGGATGATTTTTTTCAGGAGGAGACCTTGAGAGGTCTTGTGCAGGGAAACTCTTCTACTAGCAGGGAGGATGAGGAGAATGTGGCTTTGACTGCCAAGGGAAAGAAAAAGTTCAAGAAGGGCCCTAAGAAGGGTGGGTCTAAGCAACAGGATGGATAAACGAAGGAATTGAGCACTATAAAGTGCTTTGCTTGTTAGAAAATTGGGCACTATGTTGGGCAGTTCCCACAGAAGAAGAAGAAGAAGTAGTAGACAACATCTTCAGCGGAGGTTGAGGAGTTTACAACTATATTTGAGATAGATTTTTCTCTCTATGTTGGGAATGTTGATAGAGAGATAACATCCATCATCACCAACGTAGGCATTGATATTGAGAGGGAGTATTCTTTGTTGATTGGCCATTCTTCCAGTGCATCCACCACCACCAGCACATGGTATATTTATAGTGGAGCTTCGAACCACATGACAGGTGCTCAAGAGATGTTCTTTGAGCTTTCATAGGTAGGGATAGATGTGGAGGTTGTGCTCGGAGATGACATAGTTGTCATAGCTGTTGGGAATGGGACCATTACATTTCAGAGAGAGTCCATAAGTCCCATGACTTTGAGGGACGTATTGTTTGTACCTGGGATGTAGAAGAACTTGGTATCAGTTTCCATGATTGAGGATAGGGGTCTTTGGGTGTCTTTCCTAGATGGACATGTGTGATTTTTTCCTAAGAATGCAGGACCATCTGCCTCTTACACCATTGGAGTCAGATGTGGGAAGTTGTACAAGCTCTTTTTCAGTCCCAACATGCTTTGACACATAACAACGATAATGATATTTGTGAGCTATGGTATAGGAGGATGGCTCATCTGCATCATACAACTTTGAGGACGTTGATGTACATGGTTACAAGTTTTCTTGAGTTCGACACTAAGCATAGTGATGTTAAAGGAATTTCGTGACGCATGTGTCTGGTCATCTATACTAGAAATACATCCACATATCGTTGAACATGGAATCTGCACCTATCTCGATTCCAAACATGTTCGACGAAGATTGAAGAAGTACTACGCCTAGGCTTGGTGCTTTTTCTTGTATGTATTTTTATGTACAATAGTTAGTTGGTTAGTGTTTCTTATACCATATGTTGTTTGTTATAGATGTTAGCTGAGTGGTGCATAGGTTTTGTAGATGGCTCTAGTCATCATACTTGTAACCTGGCTTCAGCCGCGTGGGTCATCTATTCACCCTCAGGACAGCTAGTTTCCTCTGCAGGCGCTTGCTTAGGTCCTACTACTAATAACATGGCCGAATACAGGGTTGTTATTGAGTTGTTATGGGATGCCTCGTCACATGGCGTCACCCGGTTAGAGGTTAGACTTGACTCTCAACTCGTGGTTTCCCAGCTCAATGGATCTTATCAGGTGCGAAACCCTACCTTGTTACGTCAATTTTTGTAGGTTAGATTACTTGAAAGAATATTCGATTATATTTTATTTAATCACATTCCACGAAATGAAAATACAATAACTGATGCATATGCGAACTACATTCTATATTGGAACTTAACACATATTTTGTAAAATATACATAACAGATACATTTGGAAAACATGTAAATAACCAGGATATATATATATATATATATATATATATATATATATATATATGTCCATAGATAGATCTAGTTATGAATCCAAAGATCCAGTCACAACTGTATAAATATACAAAAAATAAGATAGTAATCCATAAAAATGCCTATATATCTAGGCCCGATCCTCAGCATCATCAGCTGCAGCAGCTCTTCGGCCTCCCTATAAAAATGAACGACCCTGGCTACCCTCCTTAGTAGGTGTATCCAAGTAGGTGGAATCCATACTACAAATTCTTGCATGACAACAAGAATCCGCTCAATCCGTATGGTGGGAATTCCTTGGGTCAACCTGACCAGCTTCCCGCCGAGATCTCTGAGTATACCTGGGTCACCACCTTGTACGGGCTGCACAAACATCCTAGGGTTCCCATCGGGGCGTATAAGTCCAATGTATGCATTTCAAAAACATGTAAAATGGATTAAAACTCTTATACATCTGTATATGATGTTCTGATTAAAATTCATAAAAATAAAAAAAACATAAAAAGAAAAAAAATACCTAGCTCTCCCCATGCTCCCCCTGGCGGGAGAATGAGATTGTTGTCTCCTCGGAAATCCAATCTGAAGTAAGTAAACTACTCTAGAGTTGGCAACTATTGCTCCCACCATACATAAAAGTCATCGTCATAAACAGTATGGACCGATCCTCCGCCACCTTGACAAAGGAAGACCTCCCCCCACCTGGTCAGTCTAGGTTGGTGAGGAAAAAATGCTGGTAGTGCTTCTGCAAGACTGATGGAAGGCACTCTCTCAAAGAAGAATGCTACCAATATGCTAGAGTATCCAAAGTTTTTCCGGTGTCCTCTCTTGCATTCAGAGAGTTGCTTCCTCATGATCGAGATCATAATCGAACACTAGTAAAAAATAGTACCCTGCACACACTCCACTGCAACTCTCATTTATGTTAGAGTCGCTAGATGCAATGAAGATGATCCTGCAACCCTCACCACTGTGCTTACCACTACCTGTAATGGGAAGATGGTTATTTGAACAATAGGGATGCATGATCCCTTCTTCTGAGTACTTGGTGTGCAGTAGGTGTCAATGTAGTCTGGGACACTCATAGGGTTTCCGGCCCTAGCGGTACCCTTGAGGTTCACAGGCATACCCCTGTGAGACAGCGCCATAATGAAGTACATGTCTTCTACTATGACTCCAAGATCTCCCCTTGAAGATCAAAAGCACCAAGGTTGTGATCCCAGTAATTGATCAAATGCTCAAGTAAACGAACATTGGCCCCATGTTGGAAGTACAAAAGAACTTCAATAAACCACTTTGCCATAAAGCTAGAAAAGTTGTGAAATCTCGTATAGCATCTTGATCCATGCCTTCATGCTCTCGTTTCGTCCACTCTAGCACCATGTTGTACCTTCCCAATTGACCACTATTGATCATTAGAATCCATCACATTCTCTCAATTTTGGCCATTTTATAAACTTTTCTATGTCATGTAGAATACACGACTGTTCTTTAGACATGTCGTGTGTCACACACGAGTTTCTCTTGAGCAGGTCGCATGTAAAACACGTGTACGCGATTGTCTTATTCGCATACCCGCGTGTACTGCGTAACCTTCTTAGGGCTAGCACAAAACCTTAAAATTTTGCACAAAAATCAAAATTAGAGAGGATAGAGTGAAGGAGAGGGAAGAGCCAACCAACCTGACGCTTGCAGATTTTGAATTGGTCCACTGGTTTGTCCTTACCGAGCAATCCAAGTCATAGGTGAAAATGTGCTAAATTGGGTAAAAATGACAAATTGTATGTTTTATTTTGGTTTTTGAACTATATATAGAAAAATTTCAAAATTTTGAATCTATAGTCTATAGTTTAAAAATGATTTTTTATGAATGAACTAATACCATGTCTTTTTTCTCATTGCAACAGGTTCGAAGTCTTTAAAAATTCGTTACGCAATCATATAGGGTAGGATTTGGTCCTTTATATCTAATTTTTCATCTATACCTTATCCATTTTCAACCCTAGGATTACCTCTTTGACCACGGACTATGGTGTTTAACCATTTTTACCTTGTCTATATCATTGTTCCTCCATGGATAGGGCCTCCTTTTCATGGGTACCCTAGTTTAGAACACTTTACTGTCTTTTGGTACCCATGCAACGATTATGGTAGGTTTGCGGGAGCATTCTTATTAGTTTTTCATGAAAAAATGAGCCTTCATTTTGCATCTTTTTGTGAGTTATACATGTTTATAAGGATCCCCCTTATGGAGTTTCTTTAGGCCCAAGTTTAACTTCTCAAAAAAGACTTAACTGCCCAGTAAACTTGTTCATTCAGGCTCGTTAAGAATATGTGAACATGCATCCACATTGGTGGTAGTTTATCGCTTTTTCGGACCATGTGGAATAAAAAAAAATGAGCACTCTCTTTTCTTCAAAATTGAGAAGAGTATTCTCAGGTATAGGTTTATCAATTTTCCGGACCTGAGGAACTAAATTTATGGAAAAGGAACACCCGGTATGAGCTTAGTTTTCTCTTTTTTGTGCTCTGGACCCAAACATGAAAAATATTCCGAGCGTACTTTATGTCTTTGTCATGCTCGTTAAACCCTAAAGAACAAAGCATAGACTTTATTGTTGTAAGCGCCGTTTCTCGTAATCAAATGGATCTTTTCGAGTGATCTTGTCTTCCTTCACACTCGTAAAACTAGGGTTATATGCTGCTTTTGAAGGAGCATTGGGTAGGTGGTAATTTAACCTTTTTCGGACCTTTCTGACTAAATACGAAAAATATGTGTCTTACTTCTTCGGAAGCTAAGAGAGTTATTATGTGGGTTTTCTTATATTTTTACGGCCTCAAGAGACTAAATTGTACGAAAAAACACCCCTTGGAGTATTCTTTGTAGTTTTCAGACTCTCAAAATATGAAAACACCAATGAGCATGTACTAGTCCGGGCTCGTAAAATCCATGAATCAGTAACCCTATCAAGCATTATTCTTTCACCTCTTCAAGCTTGTCAAAAATGAAGAAAGACCTGAGTTGAATTTCCCGGACTCATTAAAATTTAACATGAAAGATAAGGAAGAATTAGTCTCTTTGGGTTATAAACAGTGGAAACATGTCCTCCTTGAACATAGCACTCTTCGAACTTTTTGATACTCATGTTTCAGTTTACACTTTCAGCTCAGTAATTACTACGAGTTTTTACTCCTCCACTTGTTCGTTATACATGAGGAATTTGGTCATGTCTCCTACATGATAGATAAGTCTAGTTGTCATATCTGCAAGTCAAAATATGCATTGGGTCATCTCTGTGTCATGCTCACTGATTAAGGATCTATCCCTTCATATGATTATTATCCTGATTCCATCATTATCCTATCTGAGTATTACTTGTGTCTACCTTCATGTATCCAGTTCCTAGTCACTCTTGTGATTTGTTGGGGATCCATTGCCTTCCTCATCATAGTATGGTTTCTCATCAGCACTTCCCGAAGGCGAAGACCTAGAGTTTTGACGATGGTACCTTAGGATTCACTACCATTATTGGTGAACTCCTTTGATTTAGTTGACAGTTTCACTTATTGTCTGACATTCTATTGAGTTCCTTCCATGTTGGACTTCAACAAATCTATTCACATGGTAGGGATTTTATTGGTTCATTTGGATTGTGACGAAGACCTTAAGTTCACCTCTATAACCTAAGTTGCGCAAGATTGTGTTATGTTCAGCTACACAGCTTCCAGATTTTGAAGACTCATCATTGTATATTGTGGCTTCGATCCACCTTTGTAATATATGTGGTCTTGTTACCTGTATCATATGATGTAATAAAATGTTGTAAAGGAGATAGTGTTCTATTATATTGAACATGGCATCTTCAGATATGATTTTGTATATGAGTTTGATATGTATATGTTTCAGGTATCTTCTCTGCTGCCTTGGACACTTGAGTTCTCCAAAGACTAAAGAATGTAATTTATTTTGGCCATCGCTTCCCTATGACCTCACACATTAGAGGGAAATCTGTTATCATGTAAAATGGCACTTCTCCGTTTGAGTACTGACATCCAATATGTTGGGACACAAAAGGACAAACTGGATTGAACTAACCAAAACACTATAGATGGGCATGGCTGTTGATACATCATTTCCTGACCAGCTGAAGATATTGTTATTCAGACATTAGGGTTGCACACATGACTATTTACACAACAGCCCGCGTGTCACACATGAGTATGTGCATTGCAACTCGTGTGTACATTGAACACATGGGTTTCCTTAAATCAAGGAGCATGTCATATGCAACTTGTCTATATCAATACTCACGTGTACCTTAATTCAAAGTTAAAAAATATAAACCATGATTAGTCGAGATCAGTTGAGCCCCTAATCATAACTATTTCAATTGTTTCAACCATACTAACCTTCAAAACCTCTCTTTTACCTCATTTATAAATAGAGGGCATTGGATGGGGCTAATCAATCATTCCTAGAAGAGAAAAGTTATGCTGGTGGTATTCCTTTAGACATCTTGGAGCAACAGAACTCAATGTCCTTGGTTTGTAGAAGGAGTACTTGTTTTTGAAGTTGGGTTGTAATCTCACCATTCTTTGTTTATTAATTAAGAAAGTTCTTCCAATATTGTGCACTCTTGTATATGTTGATTATTGAATTATCTTATAATTTCATTATGAATGTGTTATTTCATTAACCATTGAAATATATATAAGATATTTGCAGGAAGACCTTGTTCTTTGCAGGTGATTGGAGAAATCCGTGGAAGCCGTGGAAGCAACTGGAAGAGGAGAATAAAAGCTTGGATCAACTGTCATAAACCAGGTTTGCTAAGTTTTCTTCCTATTCCTATTTCAATTTCTACATAGCTGATTGTATGCAAGTATAGCTTAGTAAGTTGGTAGCCCCAGAGACCCTAGGTTATAAGGGTGTGTTTTCCTGAACAACACATTCCCAAAATTGAAAAAAATAAATATTTATTATTGCACCGAGAGAAGCAAAGTGCTCTCAGCCCAGTATGGAGGAGATCTTATCATGTTAGTCACTTTATGCTAGCCGATATATAAAAAACATTATGTTAACTGACATAAAAAAAAAAAAAAAAAAAAAAAAAAAAAAAAANTAAAACTAAATGAAAAGTAATTAAAAGATTCTTGTTAAACCCAGATTTACCACAAAAGGGATCAAAATGTTTGAGGTATAATTTTTTATGAACATTTAAAAATTTAAGATAAAAATAACTTACACCTAAATAAATTGGATCCATCTTGGTGCTTTCTAGATCTAGGTTTAAGATGGATCTATGCTGGTTTATTTTTAGCAAAAACATTATGTTAATTTTTATTGTAAGTTATGACCAAGTGGGTCAAGGATGACTATAATTGAAGAATTATTTATTTTATTAATTAATAAAATGATTCAGATATTTAGGGGAGACTGTTAAATGAGTGTTCATTGCCACTAGGAGGAAGGAGCAGCTGTAGAAAGCTGATTGACAAGTGGCAACATTAACATTCACTTTATAGCCATTGCACGAGCATAATCACTAATAAAGTGGTCATGTTTCCTGAGAGGGGGAATTGAGCTTGGTGGCTCATTAAATTACAAACTGACCCTAATATCTAGGCAATCTTATATAAACCATCAAATTGAGTAGGAGGCTCACCACTCATTCTGATTTCTGGGAGAATGAACTTTGTGATTGTTGCAAACTAAAAAGTCAGGCACATAAAAGATTTGATGAGGGGATAGCTAAAGTGATTGGCTGAGTTAAGTTTGATGTTGAGTGCATAGTTGCAGAAGTCTATTGTGTAGCAGAGATCTTTGTCCTAGTGGTGCAGTGAACAAGCTCGGCGGTCCTAAGCAAGTGATTTGGTTGCTTCAAGAAAATGTTGGGTGGAACAGTCTCCCTTGGGTGTTGGTGTTGATGAAATTGTCATTGATGCCAACATGGACTTGCAGTGGCTCCACGGGATGTCATTGATGCCACCAAGTCCCACCTGCAGTGCCTTGATCCCTTACATAGTGGGTTTGTGCCTTGAAGCACCTTGTAGCCAGTTGACAAGGTCCCTGTACCTACACGCTTGGATTTTGATGCCACCACTTTGCTGAAGATATTGAAGACCCAGCTGATGATGCTGAAGACCCTAGAGATGGTCTTGAAGACCTGGTAGACGTTGGAGAAGCCCTTGAAGATGCCTTGATGAAGAAACCTTGAAAATGATGCCTTGAAGACAAGTCGGCTTCAAGTTAATAAAAGAATAAATTGAATACAAGTCGGCGCAGAATAAGAAAAAATCTTTGTGAAGTCGGCCCAGAAATAAAATATTTTTATAGTATGTCGGCACCATTAAAAATAAAAATTAACTACAAGTCGGCTCAGTAAAATATGGAGGAGATTTAGTATAAATAACCGATCAAATCCTCACTTTTGGATTTGGAAATTTTTGGTGGAGCTCTGAGGCAGCAGCATAACAACAAAGGAGAATTTTGGGGAAACACGTGGGCTATTGATTGAGATTTTTTTTTAAGGAGGCATTCTGTTGATTATTTCTCTTCACACTCCTTTTTCATTTTCATATCTGTATCTTGGAGAGACCTAATCATTCTAGTTGAGGGACTCCAGGAAGGGTGGTCTCAGTTGTGTAGGCTTTGATTTTGTTTATTAGCATTTGCAGCCGCACCAGGAGATTGCCCTAACTTGATAAAAAAAAAGGTTCGGGTGAAGGAGCAGTCAAAATCGGGCACCTAACAGCAGAAACTCGTGGACTGAGGAAAGAGCTTGCTGGCTGAGCAGAGATGACATAGC
The DNA here is from genome assembly GCA_001517045.1 of Pseudotsuga menziesii. Taxonomy (NCBI): domain Eukaryota; kingdom Viridiplantae; phylum Streptophyta; class Pinopsida; order Pinales; family Pinaceae; genus Pseudotsuga; species Pseudotsuga menziesii. The sequence goes on from LPNX010538206.1 coordinate 850,519, forward strand.
CCATTGAAATGTTGATGACAGACCTAGCTTGAACAGTCCCAAAATTGCAGAGGTTAAAACAGTGTTGAAATTGCAGAGGAGAGGGACTTGAGTTTTTCCACAGAGAATTTTTGGGGTTAATAGAACAGTCCCGAGTTTCTTCCTGAACAGTTCGAGTTGGTTGGATGCTTTTCTGCTAGAATAGACCATCATACAGTCTAAGGTTTTGAATCCTTTTACACAGTCTTGAATGCATGAACGTGTTGGTCAAAGCCCTAGAAGACTGAACAATTCGGCCTGCTAAAAGATGAACAGTAACCTTTTTGAACAGCAGTAGGCTCAAAGTTGCAGCAGTAGTAGATATCATGACAATCTGAATGTTTAAAGAGATGGGTGTTATATGATGGTTGACAGCCCGAGCTTCAATGCAGCATCAGTCTGAGGTTGTCCTGGTGATGACTGAAGAAACACAGAGGGTTTTGTACAGTCAGAATTTTTATTCACTGAGGATAGTTCAAAGCTTGATTATGACTTAAGGTCATTCACACAGTCTGAGTTTGAGATTTGTTGTAGTATATTTCCGAAGTCTGAGATTGTTGCATTTGAGCAGACATGCACTAAGTGTGAAGACTTATGATGAAGATCCGGATTGAAGTAGTTGTGGCATGGTTGAGCAGCCTGAGGTTATACATAGTTTAAGATCAAGGTATGTATAACATTCATGAATGCATAGTGATTGGATGATTCCTTTGTAAAGGTCGTTTGGTAATTGCCCAGATCCTATGAATTGAACTTGACATCAGTCATACTTTCGGTGAAAGGAGAAGCAAATCTTTTGTGATAAGGAGCAGCCCAAATAGTATCAACTGAGTGTAAACAACAGTCTGAGATTTATTTTGTAACACCACATAATTTATTTTTGTGATGTAGAAGTCTCATGGTGGAGACTGGATTTGTGGCAGACATCAAGAAGCAGCCCCATAGGACCTGCTCAATATGACCTGAGTTCTGTTAGGGATTTTCTCTTAGCAACCATGCCCTAGTTAGGGCTATCTTATAGCAATTGTGCCCTGGTTAGGGACCATTCCCAATTGACAGCAGTGAATGACAAGTAAGTCATGTAAATCCAAGCCCTAGCTCTGTCTCTTGTTCGAGTGAAGTCCTGAACTATTAAGATTGGTAGAGTGTTGTACGGAGGGCTACGAGTCACCTACAGGTTTGATCCTTTGTTTTGCAAGGACTAAGAGCAGAGTTGAAAAGCTTGCTGAATAAAAAGTCTATGGCACGTTTTTGTGACTAGGTCTTGCACAGATTTGAAGGCAACGGCTTGACTGGATTTGAGGACTGTCTATACACTTTATGAACTGTTTAGAGGTTGGTTTTTGAAAGATTGGTTAAATTTTGTTTTGGACATTTTGAAGGACTAGTTATTGAGGCAGCACACTCTGATTTTCAAGGAGGGCAACACATTAAAGGTTACAATCTTTATCTCTGATTTTTATACTATCTAACTGTGAAATTCTGGGACTGACTAACTATGCAATTTTGGAGTGTCTGCTGTGCAATTTTTGGAATGTCCACTGTGTATTTTTTTTTTCAATTGTCCAACTGTGTTTTTCAGTGGTATGTGCTTGTGAAGACGGAGTTGATACATGCACAACCATAGTGGCATGTTTCATTTAACAATGGTTAAACAATGACAGTGGTGTATAAGTCAATGATGATGATGATGATGACAGTGATGTGTTAGTGATTCCTTTGCACAGTGGTAAAGTAATTCCTTTGCAGTGAAGAAGTGATCTCAGTCCTAATCCAAGTAAGCACTTATTGCAGATATCTTGAAGAATTTTTGTTGATAGATCTCAGTACTTTGTCTAGCTGAATGTGTAGTGGTTAGAGCAGAGACTGAAATTTGATTTGGACAATTGTTGAAGAAACCTCAAAGACCTAATAACACATGATGGTATGTTGAGGTTGACCTAGGTTGTGAACTTGATAGCCCTTGACAATAAAAGTTAGATCTCTTTATGATTGGACTATGTTGTATACACTTGACAGTGAAAGCTCAGAATAAAGACATATTGACCATATGATCGAACAACCTTGTATGCTGTCCTGAGCAGTGATTTGGATTGAGAAGTACATGAGCAGATCCTTGATGTGTATGTAATGAGTAGTGTGTGGACAGAACCTTGATGACTTGACATGGTAATGAGCAAACCTTTGAAGAGCAGGCTGTTGGTGATTGGCATGAGCAGCACATGAGCAGACCTTTTGTTTATTGGTATGATCAGAGTATGACCAGATTCTTGAGCAAAGGTTAATGAGCAGAGATTGACCAAAGATTCATGAGCATCAGTGAAGAATGATCAAAGAAAAGGATGAGCATGAGTAGAGATAGTTGGCAACAGATTGAAGAAACAGATGATGTTGATATGACAGTGAAATTTGATTGAAAATGCAAGCTTGACTTGCCCTTGAGGTTAGGATACCTCAAACCCTTCTTAGCAGGGTCTAAGAAAACCAGGCAGGGTCTTGGATGAAGAGTAGGTGCTGATTTTACCTAACGGTTGTAGCCGAACCAAAACTAATACAAAAAGATTACAAAATTATATGGTGTTGTGTTCTTTTGTGTTATGGTTCTTGATGATTTAAATGCTATGATCTGTGAATGACGAAGTTTATGAAATGATTATGAGATTGGTTGAATGATGAATTGGTAGTTAAGCGTGACAGGTTAAGAAAAGTTGTAAAATTGCTTTACACTGATTCACCCCCCCGTCTTACTGTCTAACAATTGGTATCAGAGCCGGCCTTCGTTAGAATCCTAGCAAGCTTGAAGGAGATCCTCAGACATAATGGAGGAAAAGAAAGAGTCATCAAGCAATGACGTGCCTGTACTTGATATTACAGATTATTTCAGTTGGAGAAGCAAAATGAAGGCTTATCTGAAGAAGTTTGGGATTTGGGAAATTGTCATCAATCCACCCGCTTCATCAAACAAGAAAGGAAAATCAACTGCACAGAAGGAAGCGAAGAAAGACAACACTACAGCCTTAAAGTTCCTCATGGATGGACTTCCCAGCTCAATGAAGGAAAGTGTAGGAGAGTACACTTCGGCAAAAGACCTTTGGTTCAAGCTGGAGAGTGAGTATCAGAAGGCAAGACTAGAACCCAAAAAGACAGATCAGAAATCAGAAGACAAGCCCCCAGAAGAGCTCAATCAAGAAGAAGATAAACAAGAAGAGGACTCTAGTAAAGTTATGGACTCTTGTGATTATAATGATAGCTTGTGTGATGAAATTGAGAAGGTTCTTGCAGATGATGATGAAAGGCTATCAAATACTGCACATCAGATACATCTCACATTGCTAAATATTGATCTTAGAGCCAATTGGTTCCTAAACACAGTAAATCTGAACTAGAGTGATTTCACGAAGTTCAAAAAGGAAATCTTGGACTCTTTGAATGAATATCAACAGAAGACCATGTCAATGAAAGTGTTGCTTCAAAAGCTCAAAGACAAGGACAAAGAGTTGCGAGATCAAATGAAAGACAATGATGCTGAAGTTGAACAATTAAAGACTGAATTGATCAGTCAAAAGGAAGAATCAAAAAAGCCTGCTCAAGAGCTTGAAGAAACTAGAGAGGTCAATCATGATCTGAAGACTCAGCTGGAGGAAGCCAAGAGGACAAAAGAAATCCTGAAGAGTCAGCTGGAAGAAAAGGAGGAGATAGTCCAGAAGTTGGAAATGGAGGTAGTTGGTCTCAAGAAGAAAGGTAAGAAGAACGAAGGCTTGGTTAAACTCCAGGAAAGTTCAATTGTCCTAGATAAGATCTTAGATTGCCAAAGATCTCCACTCGACAAAACTGGTCTTGGTTACAAGAAGAACAAAGAAAAATTTGAAGATGACACTTGGTCTCCGAAGAATCCAGAAGCAGGTCCATCAACGTCCAAAGCTGCTCCCCAGGCACCTGCACATGACAACAAGGATTTTGGAAGTTCAAAGATGAAACAAGGAGTTAGGTCTATTCATCAAAGCAACTTCATAAAGGAAACAACTAAAAGACCCAGGTATGAAAGTGGCTTCAATGGTTATTGTTATTTTTGTTCTAACTTTGGTCATAAGGCTATGAATTGTAGGTTCCATTGAAGAAGAAGGGCTGGAAGCCCCAATGTCTCAGTTAGATGTTGGACATGTAAACAAGTCAGACATGTTGCTGCCACATGTCACACATTGAGATGCTACACTTGCAGTGGGTTTGGACACAAAGCCCATGAATGTTCCAGTCAAAGAAGTCAACCAAGAAGGAGTACTCCATACACATCAGCAAGAAGATTTGAAGATCAGAAGACAAATGTCTACAGTCAAGGACACTCTCAAGCATGGATAAATGAAGTTGATCAAAGAAGTGTTGGAAGCTCCAACAGCTCAGTCAGATGTTGGTCACATTGTTGCACATTGTTGTACGTTGAGGTGTTATAGCTGCAGTGGCCTTGGGCACAGAGCTCAAGATTGTTGGAGTACACAAAAACAACCCTTGAGAAACTTCATATACAGCTCATCAAGGAAAGCCAGTACAAATGAAGGAATAAATGCTCAAAGGACAGATGTCAAGAAGCAGGTATGGATGAGGAAGACCGAGCATTTGCAGATAGGAGAAGCTGATCAGAGCAGGGAGGATGGCTACCATACGGCAAGCCAAGTGTAAGGTCTCTCAAAGACCTTAACACACCTTGAGTTCATGAGGCTGGAGAATGGACTCAAAGGAGAAAAGATGGTTACTCCAGACATATAGACAGGTCCTAGGATCGTGCATATTGACAGGGGGAGCAAATACCAGTGAGTAGTGATCAGAGATTTCAGACACAGCTATGTGGACACCCTTTGCCATTGATGCCAAAGGGGGAGAGATGAAGACAAACAAAGAGATGAAGACAAAACAAAGAGATGAAGACAAAAGGGGAGCATGCTCATAGGGGGAGCATGAGTTGTTGTCATCAATGACAAAGGGGGAGATTGTTGATGAAATTGTCATTGATGCCAACATGGACTTGCAGTGGCCCCATGGGATGTCATTGATGCCACCAAGTCCCACCTGCAGTGCCTTGATCCCTTACAGAGTGGGTTTTTTCCTTGAAGCACCTTGTACCCAGTTGACAAGGTCCTTGTACCTACACTCTTGGATTTTGATGCCACCACTTTGCTGAAGATATTGAAGACCCAGCTGATGATGCTGAAGACCCTAGAGATGGTCTTGAAGCCCTGGTAGACGTTGGAGAAGCCCTTGAAGATGCCTTGATGAAGAAACCTTGAAAATGCTGCCTTGAAGGCAGGTCGGCTCCAAGTTAATAAAAGAATAAATTGAATACAAGTCGGCCCAGAATAAAAAAAATCTTTGTGAAGTCGACCGAGAAATAAAATATTTTTATAGTATGTCGACCCCATTAAAAATAAAAATTAAGTACAAGTCGGCTCAGTAAAATATGGAGGAGATTTAGTATAAATACCCCATCAAATCCTCACTTTTGGATGTGGAAATTTTTGGTGGAGCTCTGAGGCAGCCGCAGAACAGCAAAGGAGAATTTTGGGGAAACACGTGGGCTATTGACTGAGATTTTTTTTTAAGGAGGCATTCTGTTGATTATTTCTCTTCACGCTCCTTTTTTATTTTCACATCTGTAGCTTGGAGATACCTAATCATTCTGGTTGAGGGACTCCAGGAAGGGTGGTCTCAGTTGTGTACGCTTTGATTTTGTTTATTAGCATTTGCAGCCGCACCAGGAGATTGCCCTAACTTGATAAAAAAAAAGGTTCGGGTGAAGGAGCAGTCAAAATCGGGCACCTAATAGCAGAAACTCGTGGACTGAGGAAAGAGCTCGCTGGCTGAGCAGAGATGACACAGTCCACTGAAATGTTGATGACAGACCTAGCTTGAACAATCCCAAAATTGCAGAGGTTAAAACAGTCCTGAAATTGCAGAGGAGAGGGACTTGAGTTTTTCCACAGAGAATTTTTGGGGTTAATAGAACAGTCCCGAGTTTCTTCCTGAACAGTTCGAGTTGGTTGGATGCTTGTCTGCTAGAATAGACCATCATACAGTCTAAGGTTTTGAATCCTTTTACACAGTCTTGAATGCATGAACGTGTTGGTCAAAGCCCTAGAAGACTGAACAATTCGGCTTGCTAAAAGATGAACAGTAACCTTTTTGAACATCAGTAGGCTCAAAGTTGCAGCAGCAGTAGATCTCATGACAGTCCGAATGTTTAAAGAGATGGGTGTTATATGATGGTTAACAGCCCGAGTTTCAATGCAACAGTAGCCTGAGGTTGTCTTGGTGATGACTGAAGAAACACAGAGGGTTTTGTACAGTCAGAATTTTTATTTACTGAGGATAGTTCAAAGCTTGATTATGACTTAAGGTCATTCACACAGTCTGAGTTTGAGATTTGTTGTAGTATATTTCCAAAGTCTGAGATTGTTGCGTTTGGGCAGACATGCACTAAGTGTGAAGACTTATGATGAAGATCCGAATTGAAGTAGTTGTGGCATGGTTGAGCAGCCCAAGGTTATACATAGTTTAGGATCAAGGTATGTATAACATTCATGAATGCACAGTGATTGGATGATTCCTTTGTAAAGGTCGTTTGGTAATTGCCCAGATCCTATGAATTGAACTTGACATCAGTCATACTTTCGGTGAAAGGAGAAGCAAAGCTTTTGTGATAAGGAGCAGCCCAAATAGTATCAACTGAGTGTAACCAGCAGTCTGAGATTTATTTTTTAACACCACATAATTTCTTTTTGTGATGTAGAAGTCTCATGGTGGAGACTGGATTTGTGGCAGACATCAAGAAGCAGCCCCATAGGACCTGCTCAACATGACCTGAGTTCTGTTAGGGATTTTCTCTCAGTAGCCATGCCCTACTTAGGGCTGTCTTATAGCAATTGTGACCTAGTTAGGGACCATTCCCAATTGACAGCAGTGAATGACAAGTAAGTCATATAAATCCAAGCCCTAGCTCTATCTCCTGTTCAAGTGAAGTCCTAAATTGTTAAGATTGGTAGAGTGCTGTACGGAGGGCTACGAGTCACCTACAGGTTTGATCCTTTGTTTTGCAAGGACTAAGAGCAGAGTTAAAAAGCTTGCTGAATAACAAGTCTATGGAACATTTTTGTGACTAGGTCTTGCACAGATTTGAAGGCAACAACTTGACTGGATTTGAGGACTGTGTATACACTTTATGAATTCTTTATAGGTTGGTTTTTGAAAGATAGGTTAAATTATGTTTTGGACAGTCTTAAGGACTGGTTATTAAGGTAGCACACTTTGATTTTCAAGGAGGGCAGCACATTGAAGGTTACAATCTTTATCTCTGATTTTTATACTATCTAACTGTGAAATTTTGGGACTGACTAACTATGCAATTTTGGAGTGTCTGCTGTGCAATTTTTGGACTGTCCACTGTGTATTTTTTTTTCGATTGTCCAACTATGTTTTTCAGTGGTATGTGCTTGTGAAGACGAATTTGATACATGCATAGCCACAGTGGCATGTTTCTTTTAACAACAGTTAAACAATGACAGTGGTGTATAAGTCAATCATGATGATGAGGACAGTGATGTGTTAGTGATTCCTTTGCACAGTGGTAAAGTAATTCCTTTGCAGTGAAGAAGTGATCTTAGTCCTAATCCAAGTAAGCACTTACTGCAGATATCTTGAAGTTCTGTTGATAGATCTCAGTACTTTGTCTAGCTGAATGTGTAGTGGTTAGAGCAGAGACTGAAATTTGATTTGGACAATTGTTGAAGAAACCTCAAAGACCTAATAACACATGATGGTATGTTGAGGTTGACCTAGGTTGTGAACTTGATAGCCCTTGACAACAAAAGTTAGATCTCTTTATGATTGGACTGTGTTGTATACACTTGACAGTGAAAGCTCAGAATAAAGACATATTGACCATATGATCGAACAACCTTGTATGTTGTCATGAGCAGTGATTTGGATTGATAAGTACATGAGCAGATCCTTGATGTGTATGTAATGAGTAGTGTGTGGACAGAACCTTGATGACTTGACATGGTAATGAGCAAACCTTTGAAGAGCAGGCTGTTGGTGATTGGCATGAGCAGCACATGAGCAGACCTTTTGTTTATTGGTATGATCAGAGTATGACCAGATTCTTGAGCAGAGGTTAATGAGCAGATATTGACCAAATATTCATGAGCATCAGTGAAGAATGATCAAAGAAAAGGATGAGCATTAGCAGAGATAGTTGGCAGCAGATTGAAGAAACAGATGATGTTGATATGACAGTGAACTTTGATTGAAAATGCAAGCTTGACTTGCCCTTGAGGTTAGGATACCTCAAACCCTTCTTAGCAGGGTCTAAGAAAACCAGGTTGGGTCTTGGATGAAGAGTAGGTGCTCTATGTATGAGTAGGTGCTAATTTTACCTAATGGTTGTAGCCGAACCAAAACTAATACAAAAAGATTACAAAATTATATGGTGTTGTGTTCTTTTGTGTTATGGTTCTTGATGATTTAAATGCTATGATCTGTGAATGATGAAGTTTATGAAATGATTATGAGATTCATTGAATGATGAATTGGTTGTTAAGTGTGACAGGTTAAGAAAAGTTGTAAAATTGCTTTACACTAATTCACCCCCCCTCTTTTAGTGTCTAATAGTTGGTCCCATTTCTCTATCATACTTCTAGGTTCTAACTCTAATCTGTTTATGATATTGATTATTTTGTTCAAAAGAATTATAGGATGTTTGAGAAGAATTTATAGTTAAAATATTTCTTTGGATAAAGGCTGACTGATTTAGAAATAGAAAATAATTATCCCCTGTATTTTTCCTCTTACCGAAGTGACGTACTCTAGTACATGATGTTATCACTCCAGGAAACTCCTCTAGGTTGTAGCTCGAGGATGCCTTGTAACTTAAATTGTTTTTAGGGTTTTTCTGAATTGGATCCAGCCAGATAACCTATATAACCTCTCACTCTCAAGACATGCATGAAGCTCACTCAATCACAAGGCTTTTATTTACAACTTGTTCAGTAGTTTGACAAAAAGATGCAGGGATGTAGAACTCACCAGGTTGGCAGACTTACACACATAACACATGCATATAAATGGCTAAATCCTGCTGAGGATGGAGTTTATAAATCAAATATCACTAAATAACCAATAGGATGACAACTATTGTTCCTTTAATAAATCTGAAAACTACCTAAATGTACATTCAGGCAATAAACACAGTAAAGAAAGAGATGGCTAGACAAATCACAACAAAAGAGCTTATACTTAGAGTAAACCAGATGAGACGCTTGATAATGGAACAGGCTCATAAATCCCCAGAGTCGAACCTTTATTAATCAAATAATCATGGAATTTATAGCCTTTTACAAAATTTACAGATCCTGAAAATTTGATCTGTTTACACAAAAAATAATTGAAAGTAATAGTTTTTCCAGATTAGGGATTCAAACCCTTGCTAACTGTTTGTTCATCTACTTTGAATCTAGTTCACTGAGTGGTCCTTTAATGATAGAAGTGGTTACCGATCATTCCCACTTCTGGTTCTCTATGAAATTGCCATCAATAGTCAGTGTATCAACATTTAACTGAAGTGCCCAGTCTTATACAATCCTTCCAGAACTTTTTAACTTTGTTGCCGCAGTCGCCGATCGAAATCTCTGTCTTCTGTTTCATCGGCGAACCAAGTCTTATCGTTTCTGCAGTTTCGGCCCCCCAAGTCCTGATGTTTCCGCTATTTATCGCCACAGTCGCTGATCGAAAGTTCTGTCTTCTGTTTCATTGGCGCCCCAAGTCTCATCCTTGCCACAGTGTCGGCACCTTTGATCACCAGCATCGCGACGACTTCTTCATTGGTGATCGGGAGTGGTAATAACAAATATATCGGATCCCTTTATCTGAATGTGGCCACAGTATCGGAGGTGAAACGTACCACATAAAACTTTATATGCTTGACTGTCGACGATTTTGCCTTATCGCTATCGGAGGTCGGTAGAAGCTAAAATTGGAACTTTTAGTCCCCTATGCCGCTGACACTACGGAGATGCTTCGTTGTAAACTCACTGTTCAGTAGTCTGTATGTCTTCCGATAGCCGATGGTCTTCTATTGTTGCGCTATCGGAATGATTCTTGTCATCGATCGAAAGCCGTAGTCTTTCATCCTTCCGCAGTTGTGGCTCCGCAGTGAACTATTTTGTCACCGGTTAGTCTTTAGCACCTCCAACGCCAAAGTTTCCATCTTCTTGCGGAACCCGCAGTCTGTATTTCCTCCACAGTTGCGGCGCCTTTGGGAACTAACTCACCGATAGTTAGTCCTTGTAAGTTTCGACGCCAATGTGTCTGTATTGTTTCGGAACTCACAGTAAGTCTTTCTTCCGCAATTGCGGCTCTTCAGAAGACTAATTCGCCGACGGTTAGTCTGTAGTTCTCCCGATCGCCGTGGAGCTGCTTGGTTCTAAATTCTCTGATGATTTGTCTTTATTCCTTCCAATTGCCGATGATTTCATCTTCTGGCGGAAGGCGTAGTCTGTAAGTCTTCCATCGTTTCTGCGCCGTAGTAGACTAACTCGCCGATCCTTTATATTTTCAAGCTCCGATCACTGTTTTTTTTTAAAATGTTCCAATGGCAGTAAAAAGTTTAGCAATACGCCTAACTGCCGAAGGGGTCTTCCACCTGTTATTTATCTCCCATTTTTCGGTGGCTAATGAGATGTTCGGATCCTCGCCCAAGCTACTGAAGCCACAACTTCGTGAAGTTTGCATAAAAAATAGAGGTCTTCAAAACTGTTAGTGATCTTCATCTCCTTCGTTGCATCATTTAAATTCTTCATACTATCAAAAATAAATTTATTTTATTTTGGGAGATAACACATGACATATAAATTATGTTAAATAGCAAGATATGTTGAGCATTAATGTAGATTGATGAATGAATGTTACTTACAATATTTAAGATGTATTTTACTTTCATACTGTGTATAGTCTATGAACAATCAGAATTTGCTAGTTTTTCTCCAAATCCATTTAGAAAACTTTTAACAGTTTACCAGTAATAATATTTCGTTTGTAGTAGAATGGTAGAAGTTAAAATATATTACAGATTCCTTCCTTTTATATACATAGTTACTTACTATCCTCTAATATCTCAGTAATGCATTGGCTAAATCTAATTTCATCTCCACTTCTCTGATTGTATTAATTTAAAAAAAAAAAAATTTGTTTTCCCCAAATCTTTTCGAAAATCAATCTAGGATAACCAAAGTTAAACTAAATCAATTTAGTGTTTAGCTACTTTTATTAATAAAGTACCAGGTCGAGATCATCGACGAATCTTATCACTGATTACAGGCTTCTAATTTTTAACTGGAATTATTTGTCTGCAGTATTTATCTACAGATTAAAGGTTCAGGCAGCCTTCAGGCTTAACCTATTCTAAATATCTCAAACAGTTTTCTTGATCTATTTTATTTATTTAATTATGTATTTATTTAACTAGATCACAATAAACAGGGTAAGGATCTATAGTCTTAAACTAAAGCCATGGGACCCTAAATCTATACAGCTGAGTCTATAAATCAAGAATAGGCTTCGGGTTTAACCCTTTTAAAGGTTCTATTAATATACTTCCAATGAAGAATAAAAGAACCAAAGAATCTTAGAATGTAAACCCTAATACATGTTAAACTTTTATAACCATTTTAGTTTATATATATACATATATCAATTTTGACTGTTTAATAAAGAATGACCGTAGAACTTTAAATAATATTTAAACTACAGATTTTAATCTTTAAAATAATTATAGAGTGGAGCTTCAAGGTAATACTATTTCGGAACTATCAACACAAAATAAATGAAATCATAAACAATAAAACTCTTGCAAAATTGTAGGTGAAAAAATAAATTAACTTAACAATATTCTTATGCAATTCAAGAAAAAATCAAAACTAATGAAACCTTGCTTTCATTATCACTGGAAATAATATCAGTTTACAGACAGATATTCAACGCGGTGGCCATACTCTACGTTTCAGCAAGACTGTTCTATTATTCAAAGGGATGATTTTAAACATGGAATAAAAGATACCCAAAGTTCGCAAACATAAAATCTATTATATATTTTATAATCATGCCCAATTGTCGGTAACAGTTAAACCTCAAGTAATTTCATTTTGGCTCTACCGTATGTTTTCCACAAACTGTAGATCTCTATAAGAAAAACATTAGGCATAGAATTTTTCTTTAAAAAAAACATTACAGTATTCAAACCATCACGGGTCTTTCCAATATCAATCTTAAAAACTGTATTTTTTTTCCCACGGGCATTACACGACTGTGTAATACTTCTCTTATGCAAATGATGGACTGAGTAATTAAAAACGTTTTACAAGTGTACAACACAACTTAGAAAACCAAGTAAAGATTACACACCGAGATTTCTCACATGTGTATTTTGCAGTATTAATTCAAGGATAAAATTACGACTGTGGTTGATAGCCAATCCTTTTTCTTCTTATTGCAGTTCAAGAACAAAAATGGAAAACAAAAAAATAAAGAGTGAAAAGTCCTCACTAGACTCTACCTTGCTAACAATGTTGTTTTACAGATCCATTAAGGCTATATATCTATATAGGTAAACTATGTTCTGGGTGAACCTAAACCAACCGATTTTATGGCTCACGACCCCAATGTTTTTACCATAGAACTAAGGTATAGCATGAAAACCCATAAGGTTACTAAAAACCCTCTCATTCAAGAATGTTACTAAGATATAGCATGAAAACCATTAAGGTTGGGTCGACGCTAGGTTAAAAACCTTATGCAAGACCTATTGGCCTTCATGGAGCCATGCTAAAAGTTGACTGCAAAGATTACCAGTTGGAAGTCCCAATGCGGCACTCTTTGAGACCCTCGACGATGACTGTTTCACCTGCATTGGTTCCTTACTGAGTTTAGCAAACTAAAAAGAATAAAATTCATTTTGTAAAGAAAGAATTTTTGTACGTTGTCTCTGATGCAAATATACTTACCCTTCCACAGTTGTCGACATAGTGACTGTGTATATCCCCAACAAGCTTTTCTTTCTACAACATGATCTCAAGGTTTTTAAAGACCAGAGTTAATGGTATTTTCCCATTAGCGTATTTTCGAGCAGAGCCCTCAGAGGCTGAAGGCAGTTTGAGAAAGACCAACAAATTCCATACAAAACTCCAACAAAACATTTTGATTCGTATTGTAGAAAGCATTAAAACCCCTAGGGTTTTCAGTTTGTACTCCTTACGAACAACTGGAGGATGTGTCATTTCCACGGGGTCTGTTTTAAAAGAAAACTTAATTATGACCTTCACCTGGTACGATCTCTTTCTCAAAATTTATGGCTGACTGAAATTCCATCGCATCAAGTCAGACACCTGCCACAACTTATCATAGTGGAGAATGAAAAGGTATTATAATAATATTACCAATTTTATCGCTTGTTCTACCTTATGGAAAACGTACAAAGGCAATGTATTACATTAGTATTATTATTGTTATGGTTTCAAAAAAATTAGAATAATGGGCTCAGGGAGTGATCTTAAACCAAACCTTGGTGTTTTTTGATATAAGCTTCACTTAACATCTTAGCATAGAGTAGAATTGCTTTCTTGAAGCACTTGTTTACCTACACAAGTAAATGAAATTTATTCTTTAGTCAGAATGACTAAGTAAGTTTGGGACACATCTTTTGGGTGGCTCCGGAGGACCAAAAAAACAACGATAATAAACACAGTGTTACAACAACAGTTATAAACATATTTCTTATGTCAAAGTAGTGTCGTAATAGCATAGTGATAATTTAAGCATGCTAATATTAATTATGATGTGCGACGACATATTTGCACAACAAAGTAAGTATGAGTAACAACATCTATCCAAATACTTTTCTAGGAAGTTCTATAATAATACAGTAAATTTTTTTTTTTTTATCTACGGATTTTTGAGGATGTTACACGTGGTATAAAAGCAAGATTCCAACACTAGGATTGACAGGCCCACTCTCTTATAAGGAAAAACAATATAATAATTTTATTTTTGTATGTATTTCTGGCCAGAAATATAAAAACTTGTTTTGCAGAAAATGGAGAATGTTGAAGCCTCTGCTGAGAATGGTTCTCAACACATTAATCCTGACAACCTGTATGTAGATTTGAACATCTTGAGATATTACAGACAGTCATAGACTTAAAAAATGAGCTACACACTGTGAAACATGATAACCAAAGAGTTTTAGAACGGAATGAATATCTATTGGACAAAATGAATAAGCAGGAAAAAGATAAAAGAAATGTTATCAAAACTGATGCAGACACCACGTCTTATAAACATAAAGGAAAAGGGGAAAGTATCCTGATATTGAATCTTCCTCTAAGGTTAAACCAAGGTCACGTAAGGAAAGAAAAAGATACATAAGTGACAGTAGTGAAGATGACCGGAAACCTAGTAGAAATAAGTATAAATGTTGATGTATTTGTAACTTCCAAATGTGTTCACTTGTATATCTTATGTATTGTACCCCGATGTTTCTATCGGGGAGTGTTTGTAATGTAATTGAGTCATTTCATGCCCCGATGTTCATATTGGGAGATTCAATAATGTAAACAAGTCATGTAAATTCATTGAGGTTAACCCTCCATTATAATTCGGGGCAATAGTCCCCACAATTGAGTTAAGGTTAACCCTCCTTGTTGATTGGAGGGAAAAGTCCCCACAGTTGTGGGGCACTAGGGTTATTAGACTCCTAGAGATGTCGGCCCTCGTAAGTAATTGTTAAGTGAGGCCGACTTCTTGGTGTGGACATTAAGTGAATGAAAGAATATAAATAGAGAGTGAGCCTCTCTATTTAATTACACACACTCACTCACTGGGGCGCATGAGTGAGAGAGGAGAAGCTCTCTCAAGTGAGAGAGAGAACAACTGCTGGAGATCATCTTTTCTGTCTTTTGGTTTTGCTGCTGCTATTGGTGCTCATTCTATCTGTGAGGAAGTTGCGGGGTTTTCTCCTTTATGGTTTTCCCGAGGAAAATTCTTTGTCTCTTGTGTCTTGTGATTATTGTTGTGCATGTTATTCTCTTAGATAAGATCCTAAGATCATATTGCTTAAATGATAAAAATATAACATGGTATCAGAGATAACCTGAGAAGAAGACACTGTGCAGCTGCAGAAGCTAGGGATTCTTACTTTTTGGGTCTCTCTCCACAATCCATCAACAAAAGGAGGCTAGGATGAACCTCCATTGAAGGACGCATCTTTCTGTCGAAGCAGAATTTGATTCCGGGCATTTTTCATTTTTTGGTGCGGGAAATTAGGGCTTTTTACAGAAGAGGAATTTTTGAGTGAGTTCGACATAGGATTTTTTTCCCATCAAAATCGAAGTTTAGAGACCTGGGTCGAGATTTTGGTTGGGTAAAACTCTGGGAAAGTCAAACCCTAGTTTGACCTTGGGCATGAAAAAACCCTGAAATACTAAAACCGGTAGTTTTGGAACATTCGTTATATCTTGATATTGGAGAAGGATCAAGGGCTGAACCTTTCATAGGGAGAAGACATAATCTTGATGTACCCTGTGTAAAAATTTTAGCCTCAGATTCTCTATATTCTGGGAGATATGTTTCCTCCAAATCAGGGTTCCAGCCTCTTCCAGGATTCATCCCTAAACATGACTCCTAGGGAGAATTGCAATATATTGGGTTACAAAGATTCAAATAAAATTTCGCAAGATGTTCCAGATAGGGCATGGACTATATTTTCTATGGTAAAAGTTTCAGACCCAGAAGGTGAAACAGTGACACTTGGAATTCCGTACAAGTTCGCTAAGTTGAATAGTCCTGAAACAAGTCACTTTGGGAAAACTATCATAAGTCCCAATTTGTGAAACCAATTCTGGTCAAACCCATGGTGTTAGAAATATGAAAGACGAGGTTACCTCAGTATGAAACTTCATACACAGAGGAGTAGTAATTTCAGAGATACCGCAGAAACAGTGTCAGGTATTTCTGCAGAAGAAATTGGAAAACTAGGGCTTCCTAATCCGGGAGCTTCCCTCCACTGTTTTCAGAAAATAAGTACATTGGAAAGCTCACCTTGAATAGGTCTATCTCTCTATCGAATGAGATTTTAAAGATTCCAATTTTTTAAAATCAGGGTTTCTCTGACAAACCCTAGATCAGCCAGCTCCGGAACCAGGACGTACACCTCAAATCGGTAAGATCTAATATTTTGCTATTTACAGTTGAGGTTCTCATTTCAAAATGAGTAATCACACCAGCTTGATGATAAGATTGGTGAGGCTGACAAATTCCAAGCATGGAAGTATATGATTTCACTAATTCTTGAAGGAGATGAATTGGACACCTAAATAAGTAGAGAGGTTCCAGTTCTAGAGGAAGATGAGGCTAAAACCTTACATAAGAAGAACTTGGTCAAGGCCAAGAAAATCATTGCTGATTCAATCAAGGATCACCTTATACCACAAGGGTCTTCTCTAAAGACTCCTAAAGAGATGTTTTGATTCCTTGACCAAGCTATTTGAAGGGAAGAACATAAATCAGAAGATGACTTTGAGAAAACAGTTGAAGAATGTGAAGATCCAGGATGCAAAGACTATACAATCATGTTTTACAAGGGTCTCTCAAATCAAAGAACAACTTAAAGCAGTAGTAGAAGAAGTGGAGAATGCAGAAGTTGTGATAACCACCTTGAATGACCTCCCAGCATCATGGGAATATTCATTCATTCGAGGAATGTGTGCCAGAAGGAAGTGATTACTTTCAGCAGACTCTGGGAAGAGTACACACAAGATGAAGCTCGACTCATAATAAGAGAAGAGAAGATGAGAACAACTGAAGATCAAGCTCTCACTATCCAAAGAAGATCCCTCAAGCGATGAAGAATACGAAGGACTCAACTCTTGAATAACCTCTTATCCATCTTATCATTTGGATAAGAAATGATGAATGAAGAAGATGATGAAGCTGAAGGCTCAAGAAGGAGTCTACCCACGAAACAAATAAAGATAAGTATTCAATTGTCATTTCATGATATTATTTTGTTATGTATTTTTTTATATTCAGTTGATGTGTTATGCATGATAGAATGTTTGCATTAATGACAGTATACTACTAATATGCATGTGATGGGCAAGTAGCCCATGCCGCTATACAACTCTCCATTGCTACTTATCTAGAATTAAACCTCTTTGCTGACATATTGGATTAGTGCACAATGTCAATGTTGTCCTGATAGAGATGGAAAGAATCTAGAAAGTTTCCATGAGATATGGATGAATGTTGTATTTGCTAAAATAGTTGCATGATCATATATTTATGCATACGAATTTGCAATTATGAATATGCCTTATGAAATGTTTCTAACCATACAACTAATGCATTTGAATTGTAAGAAAGATCGCGTACAATCACCTACAAACAAAGAAGGACGAGACTTGTTTTGAAGAACAAGTGACGACAATTCAAGAAAGAATCCAAGATGAAGAATATTATGACGATAATTTCAAGGAAATAAAGAGGTCTCAGACACAATGCAATTATGTGACATTGTTGAGCGACATCATTGATGCAGAGCCTTCCAGCTATGAAGAAGTAGCCAAGAAGAAAGGGAAGGAGAGTACCAGTTCAAGAAGAATGATGTTTAAGATGTAATATCGAGACCTGAAGAGAAGTCTGTGGAATACAAGGAAAGATTTGTAGCACGATGCTTCTCACAGAAAGAAGACATAGACTACAAAGAGACATTTGCAACCACTGGAAGTAAATTCACATGACAGGAAGACTCATGTGTGCAAATTAAAGAAGGCCTTGTATGAGCTCGGAAGACACCCATGGTATAACACATACATGAGGAGCTTGAAGATCACCTAGAGTGATGAATATCTTAACCTTTGCCACAAGGTTGAAGATGAAAGCCTATAGAGGATGGCAAGCTCACAGATGGGTGCGAGAAGAATTTTTGAAAAGGTTCAAGATAGAGGGTCTTGGTATCCAGTGACCCTAGATGGATACATAGAATATTAGTAGCAGAGGAAGCTACTTGTCACACCGGTATAGAATGTTTCAGTGCATAGAGTATGAAAGACAGAGGGAGAATGATGCTCCTCTTCAAGGGGAGTGACTGCAGAAGATCTTGAGGTTCGACATGCTATGACAAGATGGAAAACTTACTAATAGCTCTAGGCTTTACTGAGAGTAAAGCGGATTCCAACTTTTACTTCAAGGTTGAAGGCAGAAGACCAGTGATGCTCCTGTTATATGTCGATGACTTATTCCTAATAGAAAACAGGAACTCATTAAATTTGCAAGAAGGAGACTTGCTGCCGAGTTTGAGATGAAGGACTTGGATATGATGCACTAATTTTTAGGCATGGAGGTGTTCCAGAATGGGAATGGAATCTCTCTGGGAGAAGGGAAGTATGCAGTAGATATCTTGAAGAGGTTCAAGATGATGGACTGCAAGGCCATGACCACACCTATGGCATCGAACCTGAAGCTATTGAGTGATGCTTCATCAGAATTGATTGATGCTACGATGTATCGTCAGATGATTGGGTCCTTGATGTACTTGATGAATACAAGACCAAATATTTGCTTTTTTGTGAACACATTGAGCCAGTTCCTGATAGATCCAAGACATGTTCACTTGATTGTTGCAAAGCATATTTTGAGGTACCTGAAGGGTACAGTTGATTATGGGCTCAAGTATGAGGCGAATCAAAAGAATAACCTAGAAGGTTATGTGGATTCACATTGGGCAGACAATGCCATTGATAGGAAGAGCACTTCCGGGTACTGCTTCAATATGGGATCAGGTATGATCTCGTGGTTTAGCAGGAAGAAATCCTATGTGGAACTGAGTACAACTGAAGCAGAGTATGTTGTAGCTTGTTCAGCTAGCTGTGAGGCAGTGTGGCTTAGGAAGCTACTATCTGATTTGTTTGATCTCCAGTTGGATGCTACTGAGATATATTACGACAATCAGAGTTGTGTGAAGTTGTCATAGAACCCAATGTTGCATGACAAGTTGAAGCATATCGAGATCAAATATCACTATATCAGGGATATGGTGCAGAGAGGAGCAGTGAATCTCCAGTATGTTGCGACAGACGAGCAGATAGATGATGTGTTAACCAAACCATTAGCTAGAGTGAAGTTTGAGTACTTCAGGGAGAAGCTTGGTGTTCTCCATATCAAGGTTCCCTCCAAAGGGAAGTGATGAGTCCGTGAGCCTTTCTGACATGGTTTATGTGTTCATCCCATGGTCAGATATAAGTGCAGATCCATTCTGATGTGACTACGGGATGCGTTCATCCCACATGATCAGATATAAGTGCAAAGCCATTCTGATGTGACTACGGGATGTGTTCATCCCACATGATCAAATATAAGTGCAGAGCCATTCTGATGTGATTGCGGGATGTATTCATTCCACATGATCAGATATAAGTGCAGAGCCTTTCTTACATGGTTGATGTGTTCATCCCATGGTAAGATATAAGTGTTGAGCTCTTGTGACATGGTTGATGTGTTCATCCCATGGTCAGATGTAAGTGCTGAGCCCTTCTTACATGGTTGATGTGTTCATCCCATGGTAAGATATACACGATGAGCCTTTCTTACATGGTTGATGTGTTCATCCCATGCTAAGATATAAGTGCTGAGCCTTTCTGACATGGTTGATGTGTTCATCCCATGGTGAGATGTGAGTGCTAGGCCTTTCTGACATGGTTGATGTGTTCATCCCATGGTAAGATATACACGATGAGCCTTTCTTACATGGTTGATGTGTTCATCCCATGGTAAGATATAAGTGCTAAGCCTTTCTGACATGGTTGATGTGTTCATCCCATGGTGAGATGTGAGTGCTGGGACTTTCTGACATGGTTGATGTGTTCATCCCATGGTGAGATGTGAGTGTTGGGCGTGCCTTTCTGACATGGTGGTGGATGTGTTCCTCCCATGGTCAATTGTAAGTACTGGGCAGGCCTTTCTGACTGGGTCAGATATAAGTTTTGAAGAATATGAAGACCTACCTGGAGACTAGGCCTACAACCAGCATGAAAAAGGGTTGGCTCTGTAGAACTTCCTGTGACGAGTAGAATTGAGATAGCACCAGTGATGATCTAGATCCAGTGATGATCATGACTTGAAGATGAAGACGACTTTATGATGATCCAGATGATACAGAGAAGATGACTTGTGCTGATAAATTGTGTCAAGATAATACCTTCCTAGTTAAGAGGGAGTGTTGATGTATTTGTAACTTCAGAATGTATTCACTTGTATATCTTATATACTATTCCCCGATGTTTCTATCAAGAAGTATCTGTAATGTAATTGAGTCATGTCATGCCTCGATGTTCATATTCAATAATGTAAACAAGTCATGTAAATTCATCGAGGTTAACCCTCCATTGTAAGTCGGGGCAATAATCCCCACAATTGAGTTAAGGTTAATCCTCCTTGTTGATCGGAGGGAAAAGTCCCCACAGTTGTGGGGCACTGGGGTTATTAGACTCTCCTAGAGATGTCATCCCTGGTAAGTAATTGTTAAGTGAGGCCGATTTGTTGGAGTGGACATTAAGTGAACAAAATAATATAAATAGAGAGTGAGCCTCTCTATTTATCACACACACACTCACTCACTGGGGCACATGAGTGACAGAGGAGAAACTCTCTCAAGTGAGAGAGAGAGTACAGCTGCTGGAGATCATCTTTTCTGTCTTTGGGTTTTACTGCTGCTATTGGTGCTCATTCTATCTCTAAGGAAGTTGCAAGGTTTTCTCTTTTATGGTTTCCTTGAGGAAAATTATTTGTGTCTCTTGTCTCTTGTGATTATTGCTGTGCATGTTATTCTCTCAGATAAGATCCTAAGATCATATTGCTTAAATGATAAAAATCTAACAATAAACCCTACGAAGAGATTTCTGGAGCGTTCAAGAAAATAAAACCTCCCACGTTCAATGGGGAAGCAGAGAAAGGAGAAGAATATGAAGCTTGGCTATCAGGCATGAAGAAATACTTCCAAATTTACAATTATTTTGACAGATTAAAGGCCATAATGGTTATTTATAATTTGATCGAAAAGGCCGACATATGGTGGCAAGATATAAAGAGGGTAAAAAATATGAAGAAGAAGTACTTAACTTGGAGAGTTTTTAAGAAGTACTTCAAGAGAAAGTTTCTATCTGAAGAGTATTACGAGGACATATCTAAGGAGCTCTATGAATTAAAACTAGGTCCCATGTCCATGAATGAATTAAGAAGCAAGTTCTTAATTCTGCTGAGATACGTACCATACATAATAGATGAGAAGCCAAAGATTCAACGGTTTTTAAGTTATTTACCTGCTAGTTTCAAAGATAGGATTGAAATTGACAATCCGAAAACCTTGGAGGAAGCCATGAGGAAAGCATAATTCTGTTACGAACAAAGCAAGAAAAATGAATGTCTACCAAATTGGAAGACTAAAAAGACTAGTCAATTTCAATCAAAGGAGAATATGATTAAATTTAAACAAGAGTTTTGGAAGTAAGTCCCTGAACTTCTCTAAAAACAACTACTAGAAAACTGATTTTAAGAATAAGGTACCCCAGAATACTGCATCATCAAAGGAAATGGATTTATCTAACAATTTTGTTAGAAATACTTGACAACGGGAACCTGTCAAATGCTGGGAATTCCAAGGACCACACTACGCCAAGTTTTGTCCAAGCTGGAAAGGAAATATCAACAACATACACACTGTACATGAAGAAGAAATAGTTGGGGATGTGGCCGACGAGATGCAAGGATCAATGTAGCACTAGAAAATTGACAGACAGATCACCAGACTTCTATGGTAGAAGTGCAAGGTATGATCCAAAATTTCTTTCCTTCCATCTTAATTGATCCAGGAGCTAGTCTAAGTTATATATCTCCTAGTATAGTGGAAAAATGTAAATCACCTTGAAATTTTTTTGATAAATCGTGGCTAGTCCAGCTAGCCACAGGAACAAAACGAAAGGTAGTAAACTGTATTGAAATTTGTAATTTGATGATGAATGAGATTGAAACTCAGGTCAAACTAAATGTGTTACCTTTAGGATCTTATGACATTTTCATAGGAATGGATTGGATTGAAAACACCAGGTAATTTTAAACTGCTTTCAAAAGACCTTTACTTGTTTGAATAAGGAAGGAGAAAGAATTGCTGTTATAGGAATTCCTAGGAAGTTATATGTTATACAAATTTCAGCCTTACAGATGAAGAAGGTTGTAAGGAAGGGCTGTAAAGTCTTTGTTGTGCACATTATAAATAATGAACAAGTTTAGAAAGAAAATAAACCGAGATACAAGGATGTCCCGATCCTGCGAGATTTCGTGGATGTATTCTCGGAAGAAATTCTAGGTTTTTCTCCTAAACGAGATCTAGACTTTACAATTGAATTAATATCCGTAGCGGTACATAATTCAAAATATCCCTATCGAATGAACATCTTGGAGCTGAATGAACTTAAATTACAATTGCAAGAGTTAATAGATAAACATTACATAAGACCAAGTATATCCCCTTGGGGAGCACCGATCCTTTTTGTTAAAAAGAAAGACGGTACTCTACGTTTATGCATAGACTATCGTTAACTTAATAAAATGACGATTAAGAATAGATATCCTCTGCCCTGCATTGATGATTTGTTTGATCAGATACGCAGAGCGACGTTATTCTTTAAAATTGACTTAAGGTCTGGTTATCACCAAGTTAGAATTAAGGATTAAGACATCTTTAAAACTGCTTTCCGGACAAGGTACGAGCACTATGAATTCGTGGTTATGCCCTTCGGGCTAACCAATGCACCGACAACCTTTATGTGCTTAATGAATAGTGTTGTAAGTAAGTATTTAGACAAATTTGTAGTCATTTTTATAGACGACATATCAATTTATTCTTAGAAAAAAGAAGAGCATGATAAACACCTAAAGATAGTTTTTCAAGTGTTAAGAGAACATCAACTATATGCTAAGTTCAACAAATGTGATTTTTATAAAGATAAAATACAATATTTGGAACACGTAATATCCGAAGAAGGGATATCAATGGACCTGGATAAAATAAAAGCTATTATTGATTGGCCTGTTCCTAAGGATGTAACTGGTGTATGATCCTTTATGGGGATAATAGGGAAGCTCATTAAATTTATTGAAGGGTTTTCAAGGATTGCAAATCCTATAACCTCATTACAGAAAAAGTGTAAGAAAATTGTTTGGGATAAAAAATGCGAAGACAATTTTAATAAACTAAAAGAATTATTAACTATTGCACCCATCCTAAAAATAACATACCTAGAAAAAGACTTTGTCGTATGCATTGATGCATGCAACGAAGGCTTGGGGGAGGTACTGACACAGGAAGGTCATGAAATTGCACATGAATCGAGAAAATTAAAAACTCGTGAAAAGAATTATGCAACCTATGATTTAGAATTGGCTGCAATAATCCATGTTTTAAAAATGTGGCGTCATCACTTAATAGGTAAAAAATTTCTGCTAATGTTTGATAATATAAGTCTTAAATATCTGTTTGATTAGCAAAATCCGAATGCAATGCATGCTAGATGGCTAGCTTTCCTTAACGAATATGATTTTGAAATCAAACATATTAAAGGGAAAGAAAACAAAGTGGTTGATGCCTTGAGCATAAATGTTGTAACAAGTTTTGTGGCTGCCATTAGTAGTTATAGAACTGATTTGGAAGATAAATTGGGAGCAGGTATAAAGCAGGACCCATAACATCAGAATTTAAAAGAAAAGATAATTCAGAATACATCTGAAAATGTAATTACATATTACAGTTTTAATGAACACTGTTTAATACTATTTAAAAACAGACTACATGTACCAAATATATCTGAAGTTAAGTTGTTGATTTTGAATGAAATTCATAAAAGTCCTTATTCTGGACATCTAGGGTATCTGAAAATGATAACTATGTTAAGACAAGAATACTTTTGGCCTAACATGAAAAATGAGGTTGTTGAATTTTTAGCTATGTGCATTGAATGCCAGCAAGTGAAGGTTGAACATCAACACCCAGCAAGCTTGCTACAGCCATTACCAATACCAAATTAGAAGGGGGAAGTCATTAGTCTTGACTTTGTAACTAGTTTACCTAAAAACCAGAAACATAATGATTCCATAATGGTGGTTGTGGATAAGTTAAGTGAAGCATCACACTTTATTCATGTTAAAACAATTCATACAACTGCTAATATTGCTGATATTTTTATGAAAGAAAATTTTCGTCTGCACGGAATTCCAAAAGTAATTATTTCCGACCGAGATCCTAAATTTACAGGTAATTTTTGGAAAACTTTATTTAAAGGACTAGACACTAAACTAAATTTCAGTACTTCTTATCATCCGCAAACGGATGGACAAACCGAAAGAATTAATTAGGTACTAGAAGACATATTGTGAATGTATGTTAGTGATTATCCCAAGAAGTGGGAAGACTATTTGCATTTAGTTGAATTTGCTTACAATAACCATTATCAGGATTCAACAAAGCTTAGTCCTTTTGAAATATTATATGGTAGAAAGTGTAACACTCCAATTACATGGAGTAATCTAGTAGATCGATTGATGTTAAGACTTGACATATTAAAAGCATTGGAACTAAAAGTGAAACAGGTGCAAGGCAACTTGAAAACTGCTCAAGATAAACAAAGGAGTCATGCTGATCTCAAAAGAACTCCAAAGGAATTCCAAGTTGGTGAGTATGTGTTTGTTAAGGTTAAACCAAGAAATAGCTCCTTTAAATTAGGGAGTTGTGCTTAATTAACACTCAGGTACTACAGACCATTCGAGATATTGGAAAGAGTGGGTCCGGTGGCTTATCAACTAGTGTTACCTCCTAATCTTAGAATACATAATGTTTTCCACATTTCTATTTTGAAAAATTATATACATGATGCTGCACATGTGATTGAATGGAATTTGATTTAGGTAGAACCAGAAAGAGTATTTCAGTGGTATCGAATTGTATTCTCGATAAAAGAATTTTTTTTCTTGGGAGTCGCACTATTGGATAGGTAAAGATGCAGTGGAAATACCTCAGTCCAGATGAAGTGACTTGGGAACATGAGAGCGATATGTAGGTGTCATATCCAGCTCTGTTCAAAGAAGAATCATAATAACTTGAGCAACATCGAGGACGAAGTTGAGCTTAAGGGGGGGTGTTTGTAACATACCCAATACTAAAAAAATAAATATTTATTATTTATTTTCAGCAAAAAATTATATTAATTTTTATTGTAAGTTATGACTAAGTGGGTCAAGGATTACTGTAATTGAAGAATTATTTATTTTATTAATTAATAAAAGGAGACACTTATTCAGGGGAGACAGTTAAATGAGTCTTCACTGCCACTAGGGGGAAGGAGCAGCTGTAAAAGGCTGATTGACAAGTGGCTGCACTAGCATTCACTTTCTAGCTGTTACAGGAGCATATCCCTAAAAAAGTGGTCATGTTCCCTGAGAGGGGGTACTGAGATGGGTGGATCATTAAATTACATACTAACCCAAAGACCTAGGCAATATTGTGTAAACCATCAAATTGAGCAAGAGGCTCACCACTCATTATGATTTATGAGAGAATGAACTTTGTGATTGCTGCAAACGAAAAATTCAGGCACACAAAATATTTGATGAGGAGATAGCTAAAGTGATTTGCTGAGTTAAGTATGTTGTTGAGTGCAGAGTTGCAGAAGTCTGTTGTGTAGCAGAGATCTCCGTCCTAGTGGTGCAGTGAACAAGCTCGGGGGTCCTAAGCAAGTGATTTGGTTGCTTCAGGAAAAGGTTGGGTGGAACAGTCTCCCTTGGGGATTGGTCCCATTTCTCTATAATACTTCCAGGTTCTAACTCTAATCTGTTTATGATATTGATTATTTTGTTAAAAAGAATTATAAGATGTTTGAGAAGAATTTATAGTCAATAGCTTTCTTTGGATAAAGGCTGACTGATTTAGAAATAGAAAATAATTATCCCCTAGTACAAGAGATATAAATTATGTTAAATAGCAAGATATGCTGAGCATTAATGTAGATTTATGAATGAATGCTACTTACAATATTTAAGATGTATTTTACTTTCATACCGTGTATAGTCTATGAATAGTCAGAATTTACCAGTTTTGTTCCAAATCCATTTAGAAAACTTTTAATAGTTTACTTGTAATAATCTTTCTTTTGTAGTAGAACGGTAGAAGTTAAAATAGATTACAGATTCCTTCCTTTTATATACTTAGTTACTTATTATCCTCTAATATCTCAGTAATGCATTGGTCAAATCTAATTTCATCTCTTCTGTGATTGTATTAATTTTTTTAAAAAGACAATTTTATTTTCCCCAAATCTCTTCGAAAATCAATCTAGAATAACCAAATTTCAACTAAATCAATTTAGTGTTTAGCTAATTTTATTAATAAAATACCAAGTCGAGATCATCAACGAATCTTAGCACTGATTACATAATTTCGATTTTTAACTGGCATTATTTTTTTGCAGTATTTATCTACAGATTAAAGGTTCAGGTAGCTTACAGGATTAACCTATTCTAAAAATCTCAAACAATTTTCTGGATCTGTTTTATTTATTTATTTACTTATTTATTTAACCAGAGTGGAATAAACAGGGAAAGGCTCTATAGTCCTAAACTAAATCCATGAGACTCTATATCTGTACAACTGAGTCCATAAATCGAGAATAGGATTAGGGTTTAACCCTTTTTAAAGGTTCTATTAATATACTTCAAACGAAGAATAAAAGAACCAAAGAGTCTTCGAATGTAAACCCTAATACATGTTAAAGTTTTATAACCATTTTAGTTTATATATATATATATATATATATATATATATATATATATATATATATATANTACAGAGTGGAGCTTCAAGTTAATACTATTTTGGAATTATCAACACAAAATAAACGAAATCATAAACAATAAAACTCTTGCAAAACTGTAGCTGAAAAAGGAAATTAACTTAATACCATTCTTATGCAATTCGAGAAAAAATCAAAACTAATGAAACCTTGCATTCATTATCACTAGAAATAAGATCAGTTTACATACATTCAACGCAGCAGCCATACTCTGCGGTTCAACAAGAATGTTCTATTTTTCAAAGGGATGATTTTAAACAAGGAATACAAGATACCCAAAGTTTGAAAACATAAAATCTATTATATATTTTATAATCATGCCCGGTTTCCGGTAACAGTTAAACCCCAAGTAATTTCATTTCGGCTCTACCGTATGTTTTCCACAAACTGTAGATATTTATAAGAAAAACATTAGCCACATACTTTTGCTTTAAAAATCAAAAGTTACAAGATTCAAACCCTCACGAGTCTTTCCAATATCAATGTTAAAAAATGTATTTTTTTCCCATAGGCATTACACGACTGTGTAATACTTCTATTATGCAAACGATGGTTTGAGTAATTAAAAACGTTTTACAAGTTTACACCACAACTTAGCAAACCAAGTAAAGATTACACACAGAGATTTCTCACATGTGTATTTTGTAGTATTAATTCAAGGATAAATTTACGACCATGGTTGATAGCCAAACCTTTTTCTTCTTATTACAGTTCAAGAACAAAAATGGGAAACAAAAAATTAAAGAGTGAAAATTCCCCACGGGACTCTACCGTGCTAACAGTGTTGTTTTACAGACCCATTAAGGCTATATATCTATATAGGTAAACTATGTTCTGAGTGAACCAAACCAACTGAGGTTTTGGTTCACGGCCCCAAAGTTTTTACAGCAGAGCTACAAAGCCCTCACGGCCCCAAAGTTTTTACAGCAGAGCTACAAATCCCTCACAGCCAAAACCATCTACAGAATTTATCCTTACATTTTTACAGGAAACAAAAGAAAGAAGTATATTTAAAACTTAACAACCCTCGCATTCAAGAATGTTACTAATATATAGCATGAAAACCCATAATATTGGGCCGATGCTAGGTTAAAAAACTTATGCAAGACCTATTGGCCTTCACGGAGCCATGCTAAAAGTTAACCACGAAGATTACCAGTTGGAAGTCCCAATGCGGCAGTCTTTGAGACCCTCGATGATGATTGTTTCACTTGCATTGGTTCCTTACCGAATTTAGCCAACTAAAAAGAATAAAATTAATTTTGTAAAGAAAGAATTTTTTTACGTTGTCTCTCATGAAAAGATACTTACCCTTCCACCGTTGTCGACATAGTGACTGTGTATACCCCCAGCACGATTTTCTTTCTGCAACACGATCTCAAGGTTTTTAAAGACCAGGGTTAATGGTCTTTTCCCATTAGCGTATTGCCGAGCAGAGTCCTCAGAATCCAAAGGTAGTTTGAGAAATACCAACAAATGCCATACAGAACTCCAACAAAACGTTTTGATTCGTACTGCAGAAAGCATTAAAACCCCTATGGTTTTTAGTTTGCACTCCTTACGAACAGCTGGAGAATGTGTCATTTCCATGGGGTCTGTCTTAAAACAAAACTTATTTATGACCTTCACCTGGTACAAACTCTTTCTCAAAATTTATGGCTGACTGAAATTCCGTCGCATCAAGTCAGACACCTGTCACACTTATCATAGTGGAGAACGAAGAGGTATTATATTAACATTACCAATTTTATCGCTTGTTCTACCTTATGGAAAACCTACAAAGGAAATGTATTACATTAGTATTATCATTGTTATGGTTTCAAAATTTTTAGAATAGTGGGCTTAGCGAGGGATCTTAAACCAAACCTTGGCGTTGTTTGATATAAGCTTCACTTAACATATTAGCATAGAGTAGAACTACTTTCTCGAAGCACTTCTTTACTTACACAAGTAAACGAAATTAATTCTTTAGTCAAAATGATTAAGTAAGTTCAGGACACATCTTTTGGGTGGCTCTGGAGGACCAAACAAGAAATGATAATAAACACAGTATTACGACAACAGTTATAAACAGATCACTTATGTCAAAGTACTATCGTAATAGGAGAGTACATATTTAAGCATGATAATATTAGTTATGATGTGTAACGACAGATTTGCACAACAAAGTAAGTATGAGTAACAACATCTATCCAAATACTTTTCTAGGAAATTCTATAATCATCTGGTAAAGAAGTTTTTTTATCTACAGATTTTTGAGGATGGTACAGAGTGCCATGTTACATGATCAATCATTTCCTTTATTTCTTTAGGCGGAGGCATGCAGTATAGTTGTATACCTTCAGAACATGAGTCCCCATCGTGCCTTGGGGAACAAGACTCATGAGGAGATGTTCACAGGAAAGAAGCCTGAGGTGAGTCATTTTTCGTATATTTGGTTACTTGAATTTTTCACATGTCCCTTTTGAGAAGAAGACAAAGCTTGAGCCCACAACAGAGAGAGGCATCTTTGTGGGGTATGATGTGATATCCCAAATCTCAATATTTTCTATTTCCAAGCAAATATGCTGATACAACTAGGCATGCAAACTGCCATGCAAAAATCCCTATTTTATAGCAAAAATTAAGGTTAGGGTTTGTGAGATAGAATGAACACTTACCACTGATAAGCCGGCTAGACTGCTCCCGAGAGAGTATGCAAGCACCAAGAATTGAATCAGATATGGACAGATATCTTCCGCTTCCGGTGAAACCCCAGCAGCAAGAACCCAAGTCAGAAAAGGGTGACGTTTTCAGTGAAGGAGGTGTCCGATGATGCTGCCGATTTGCAGGACTGATAGCCTTCCCGTGTTGGAGAGAATTCCTGGTACATGTAGAGTTTCTGAGGTCTCTAGGAAAGATAGCGAATTGCTCCAGAGAGGCAGCTGCTCATGCCCCCTTGATCCTAGAATAGCTGGTAATTACTCTGGATGAGCACAGACAGATATGATAATCACCGGGTACCGGAGTATGATGCTGATGATGAGAATGGTGCCTGAGTTTCAGAGTAAAGCTAAGATCTGAAGGCCCAGAAACTGATTAGGGCTTTCTGGCTGAAAACCCCTCCTTACGGCTGCACACGTGTCATTGCAACGATCTATACCATATACTGGATAGCTTATGAATGAATGTAAGAGAAAATGGTGAACCTGTATGGCTTACCTTGAATGAGACTAAGATAGATGTTTCACTGCCGAAATCTCCTTAGCTGAAGAATCCGTCTCCAACCCCAACTGCTGTGCAGCACGCTGTGCTGCTATCCAAGAGCTCCCAAAATAATAATCATCAAAAGTGAAGTATCCTTTTGCTTTATGCTCCTTTTATAACTTTCAACTGTGAAAACCCTAATCTTTGACCTAATTAGGTCAATTTATTTTCTAATTTGCAGTTGACTTGCATGAATGCGGATGGAGACTTAAAGAGTGCGTGCATCATTAAATGATGCTTGGATGGCATGCACGAAGGTGGCCTTTGGCCCTGGTGGCCCTTCTTGACCTAATGATGATGCCCTAGATCTTCTATGAATGGAATTAGTCCTTAGCTGATTCCCTAGCTGTTAGTAACCGCTCAAACCCACAGGAATCACATAGGTTAGCGGTTTTTTGCCTCAAGGCCTAATCAGAAGAGGACATTACAGTCCTCCTCGCTTGAGATTACTTGTCCTCAAGCAACTTCAAACTGGGATGCTGCAATACCTGTTCACCTTCCCAGGTGGCATCCTCTGGCGGTAGTTCTTTCCATTGAACCAAGTATTCTATGATTACCCTGTTCCTGAGCTTCCTTTCTCTAGTCTGTATGATCCGTTCAAGAATTAGTATCAACAGTCCTTCATCATCTAAAGGAGGCAATTCGGTAGATGGAGCAATGTGTTTCCCAAGGGTCTTGTTCAGATTAGATACATGGAACACATTGTGAATTTTGCTTTCCTATGGAAGTTCTAGTTCATACGCCACCTCTCCCACCTTCCTGATTATTCTGTATGGTCCATAGAAGTGGGGTTTTAAGTTCTATGCTCACTTCTTCTTAAGTGAGGACTGTCTGTAAGGCTGGAGCTTTAAGTATACTAAATCCCCTACCTCAAAGCTCCGCTCAATCCTGTGTTTGTCGGCATACAACTTCTGTTGATTCTGGGATGTTTGTAAATTCTCCTTCAATATTTTCAGAATGTCCTGACTGTCCTGTATCCAATCCTTAGCCTTAGGAGCCCTACTATCTCCAAATTCCAAATCTGCATAGTCCAAGGCCTCTTAACCATATAATGCCTTAAAAGGAGTCATCCTAATAGACATGTGATAGGTAGTATTGTAGCAATACTCCCCTAGGTGTATCCATTTGATCTAGGTTCGATGTTGCCCTGCTACATAGTTCCTTAAATATCCTTCGATCCACTTGTTGACTATTTCCGTTTGCCCGTCACTCTGGGGATGATAACTCATACTAGTAGCCAGTTCATTCCCCACCAATCTGAACAGTTCTTTCCAGAAGGCACCCATGAATCTACTATCCCGATCACTCACAATGGTCTTAGGTAACCTGTGTAACCTGAAGATCTCCTTGAAGAATAACTCAGCTACTTGAGCTGCCGAGTAGTCTGATGATATCGAGAAGAAATGTGCAAACTTGGTTAGTCTGTCAACTACTACATATAAACAATCTCGCCCTTGGACCTTGGGCAATCCTGAAATAAAGTCCATGGAGATGCTCTCCCACTTATGTTCTACAATTGATAGTGGCTGGAGTAACCCTGCTGGATGGGTGTTCTCAATCTTGTTCTGCTGACAGATGCTAAATTCCCGGACATGCTGCATAATTTCCCCCTTGAGGCCCTTCCATGAGAACCTCTCTTTGATCTGCCTATAGGTCTTTAAGAAACCTTGATGCCCTGATAAAGGAGAATCATGGGCTGCCTAAATGATCTTTTTCCTCAATGTGTATTCTGGAACGAGGTATATCCTATTTTTGTAATAGATGATGTCATCAACAATCCTGTACCTATGATCCTGAATTTGCCCGTCCAATAATTCGCAAGCGAATTTATTTTTGGAGTATTCTACTAAGAGAAGTGACCTCCAATCTGTGGATATACTACTGAGAGATAATGGGGCAGGACGCCTGGATAATGCATCAGCTACTATATTATTCTTACCTTTTACATACTCGATCTCGAAATCGTAGGCTTGTACTTTGCTGACCCATTTCTGTTGTCGCTCATTCAGTTCCTTCTACTCCAGGAAATACTTGAGGCTGTTATGATCGGTTTTGATTTTGAACTTACTGCCCACCAGGTACTGTCCGAATTTTGTGAGAGCATGCAAGATGGCTAGCATCTCTTTGTCATATATGGAGTAATGGCGCTCGTAGTTCTTCAGTTTACGGCTCTTGAATGCAATAGGGTGATGATTTTTCATCAACACTGCTCTTAACCCTTCCCCCAAGGCATCACATTCTACTACAAAGGGTTGTGAGAAGTCTGGTAATGCTAGAACTGGACAAGAACTCATAATAACCTTCATCTCCTCGAAAGTTTTCTATGCTAAGTATATCCAAGTGAACGCTCCCTTCTTGGTGAGATCTGTGAGGGGTGCTGCAAATTGGGAGAATCCCTTAACGTACCTTTGGTAATAAGTGCACATACCTAAGAAACCTCTCAATTTTGTAACTATTTTTGGCACGGGCCAATCTCTGATAGCTTGGATTTTCTTCATATCAACCTGTACTCCTTCTGCATTGATTATGTGTCCTAAATACAACATTTCCTTCATGCCAAACTCACACTTGGACATTTTCGCATAAAGCGAATGTTCTTCTAAAATACTCAATGCTTCATCCAGGTGTTTCAGATGCTCTTCCCATGTTTTGCTGTAAATCAGGATGTCATCAAAGAATACGAGCAAAAACTTACGTAGCTGTGCTCTGAAGGTGTGGTTCATGCATGACTGAAAAGTGGCTGGAGCATTGGTAAGTCCAAAGGGGATGACCAAAAACTCATAGTGACCATAGTGACAGCGAAAAGCTGTTTTGGAGATGTCCTGGTCCCTTACCCTGATCTGATGGTATCCCGAGCGAAGATCGATCTTGGAGAAGTATTGAGCTCCCCGAAGCTCATCCATGAGTTCATCAATTCTGGGAATGGGATACCTATTCTTAATGGTCTTTTTGTTGAGTGCTCGATACTCGATGCACATTCGCAGTGTACCATCCTTCTTTTTGACCAGTACAACTGAGGATGTGAAGGGGATAGAACTGGGCCGAATATATCCAAGCTCTAGTAATTATTTGATTGTTTTCTCAATCTCATCCTTGTATCTTTTGGGATGCCTGTAAGGAGTGGTGATGACTGCTTGTGTCCCCTCCTCTAGCTCGATGATGTGTTCAAAACCTCGGTCTGGTGGTCTACCTGATGGAAGGTCCTGAAAAACCTTTTCATGTTTCTGTAGCAAGGTTTGAATGTCACTTGGGTGTTGTGTGCTGGTCTCTGGGGGTTTCCTGAAGGTGACCAAACATTCTGCAGCCCATTCTATATCATCCTGTCGGAGTACTGCCTCCATTCTCTGTGACAAGACCGGTTTTGGGGGATAAGTGTTCATGCCCCTCAAAACTACTCGTTTGCCGTCTGGCCCCTGGAATTCAATTTCCATTGCCCTGTAGTCTGTAGTGTATTTCCCTATAGAATAAAGCCACTGAACACCCAATACCACATGAGTATCCGCTACATCCACTACATAGAAAGAGTCTATCATCTGATAGTTACCTAAGGCGACATTCAATTTTGGGATCCAGTAGTTGCACTCCATGCTAGAGTTCCTGACTAATGCTATAGTGAATCCTTCGAACTTCTCGGTCTGAATACCTCTCTTGGCTACCCAAGCGGAGTCAATGAAATTGTTGGTGGCTCCCCCATCAATCAATACTCCTACTCTGTGACCCTGTACTACTCCCCTGACCCTAAATGTATGGAATCTTGGTACTCCAGATAATGTAGCAATGACTCCCTCTGGTGTATCACCCTGGTGTGATTCCTCCTCAGTTGCCCGTAGTTCTTCTGTGGCTTCCTGCTCATAGTCGTCCTCATCACTGTCTGAATATACCTCAATGTAGTGAGCCTTCGCCTTCCTTGCACACCTGTGTCCTGGTACCCATGGTTCCTGACAGGTGAAGCATAGTTTCTTCCTTCTATAATATTTCCTAGTGTCCTCGTCTAAGCAGGTTTTCTTGGGCACATCCTGCTGAAAAGGTTTCCTGTCCTTGTCCCTAACAGGAAAATTGGTTTTTAGTGGGAATTTGTTTTTGGGGACTGAATCCTGAATATCTCTTTCTCTGCTAATGGCATCCTACAGAGTGAGGGGTTTGTAGGATTTCACCCATCCCCGCAGTGGCTCTGTGAGGGCCTCAGTGAATAACATAGTCAATATACTCTCTGACACATCTGTTACCATAACGGCTATCCTCTGAAATTTTGAAATGAAATCTTCTGCACTACCGGTCTGTTTGAGTTGAGCCAACTCCCTGAAATGTATCTCTGGATCTTTCCTGTCAAACCTCTCTATGAGCTTCTGAGTGAACTCACCGTAGGAATGTATGGTGTTGTGACCCAATGTCACCAATCCGTGGTACCACCAATCGTGAGCTTCTCCGTCCAGGTGAAGTGTATCCAATTTAATGGCATCTGTCTCTGTCATGGGGTTGAGTTGGAAATAGGTATCCAACTTTTGAAACCATATCCTTGCTGATCCTCCGCGAGTCCCATCAAATTTTGGGATGGTCAACCTGCCCAAGGTCTTCTGCAATTCATAGTTGTGATTGAAACCCTTGTTGAAATTCCTGGGCCTGTTCCTACTCTTCATGTTGCAAAAATCTGAAAAATACATGGCAGCATGAAACTCATCCCCTAAGTCTCTATACTCCTGTAAATAAGCCCCAAAAGGCTCGCTAGGTTCTACCTGCATGACCGGGCCCCCTACTGTATCTTGCAAGAAGTGAGGCATGGTAGGCCTGATAGAAGGTATGATGTATATGTGTGGAGTATTCTGAATGTTAGTGTATGCTATCTTTCCACTGCTGCTTGTATATCCCTGATCTACCGATGAGGGAGGTGTACTGTTGATACCTGTTTTCGGTTTCGCTGATAATCTGTTGATTGCATTGAGTACATCTTTATGTCCTTTGGCTAAGTCTTGCAATGCAGAGACCAAGCTATGAAACTCCATCCGATCCTCCTCTCCTCCCATTCATTTTCCCCTATCCGAGTGTATACTTGTTTGTTCCATATCTGAATTGGTATCTTCTAGTTGGATATCCTCAAACTCCCTTGTGTATCTACTCTTCCTCCTCGTATAGGTTACAAAAGGGTCTCCTTCTGTATTCATCTAAGTTTCATTTCCTAATCCCACAACTGGCCAAGAAGATAGCTCTGATACCACTGTAATATCCCAAATCCTGATATTTTCTATTTCTAAGCAAATATGCTGATACAACTAGGCATGCAAACTGCCATGCAAAAATCCCTATTTTATAGGAAAAATTAGGGTTAGGGTTTGTGAGATAGAATGAACACTTACCACTGATAAGCCGACTATACTGCTCCCGAGAGAGTATGCAAGCACCAAGAATTGAATCGGATATGGACAGATATCTTCCGCTTTCGGTGAAACCCTAGCAGCAAGAACCCAAGTCAGAAAAGGGTGACATTTTCAGTGAAGGAGGTGTCCGATGACGCTGCTGATTTGCAGGACTGATAGCCTTCCCATGCCGGAGAGAATGCCTGGTACATGCAGAGTTTCTGAGGTCTCTAGGCAGCATAGCGACTTGCTCCAGAGAGGCAGCTGCTCACGCCCCATTGATCCTAGAATAGCTGGTAACCGCTCCGGATGAGCACGGACAGATCTGATAATCACCGGGTACCGGAGTATGATGCTGATGATGAGAATGGTTCCTGAGATTCGGAGTAAAGCTGAGATCTGAAGGCCCGGCAACTGATTAGGGCTTTCTGGCTGAAAACCACCCTTACAGCTGCACACGTGTCCCTACAATGATCTATACCATATACTGGATAACTTATGAATGAATGTAAGAGCAAATGGTGAACCTGTATGGATTAACCTGAATGAGACTAGGACAGATGTTTCACTGCCAAAATCCCGTTAGTTGAAGACTCCATCTCCAACCCCAACTGCTGTGCGGCACGCTGTGCTGCTATCCAAGAGCTCCCAAAATAATAATCATCAAAAGTGAAGTCTCATTTCGCTTTATCCTCCTTTTATAACTTTTAACTACGAAAACCCTACTCTTTGACCTAATTAGGTCACTTTATCTTCTAATTTGCAGTTGACTTGCATGCATGCGGATAGAGACTTAAAGAGTGCATGCATCATTAAATAATACTTGGGTGGCATGCACAAAGGTGGCCTTTGGCCCCGGTGGCCCTTCTTGACCTAATGATGATGCCCTAGATCTTCTATGGATGGCATCAGTCCTTAGATGATTCCCTAGCTGTCAGTAACCGCTCGAACTCACAGGAATCACATAGGTTAGCGGTTTTGGGCCTCAAGACCTAATTGAAAGAGGACATTACATGTGATGAGGCTTTGATGGCCTTCCACATTTATCTTCCTGCCATGAGGAAGGTTTTTGTGAGGCAGGAAGTGATATTTGAGGAGGAGCAAGACTTCAGGAAGTCCAGAGAGTCAGTGCATGGAGAGTAGCAGGTTCCCACACCTCAGGAAGCTTCACATGTACCTTCAGTACAGAGTAGAGGTTCATAGGTTTCCGGGGTTACTAGGACACAAGTTGTAGGCACATTATCTTCAGGTTCAATGGTTCAACCAACATGTTCTTTGGGGACATTTTTTGGTTCTCAGGTCATAGGTTCACCATGCGTAGTTACTGGATCACATATTTCACCAGTTGTTGGTTCACCAACTCCTGGTACATAGGTTGTTGGGCCTTCTACTTATGGGAGTTCTTCAAATGTCGACAAACCAGTTTTGGAGAAACCTTCAAGGCAGAGGAAGCCTAAATGGATTCGTGAGACCCTGAAGGAAGCTAAGGATTTTGGAGCACCCAAGGAGCCAGTGAGGACTATAGTGATGTCAGGTAGGTTGGGTATGGACTTGGTTGCTAGTCTCCGTGATTCAGAGCCATCTACTTTTGAGGATGCCTCTTAGAATCATGTTTAGAGATATGGCGTGATGGAAGAGTATCATTCCATCATGAAGAAAGTTGTTTGGGAGTTTGTTTCGAGACCTGAAGGGAAGTCTGTGGTGACTACTCGATGGCTTTACAAGGTAAAGCATGTTGCAGATGGCAGTGTGGAGAAATACAAGGTCAGTTTGTGGTGCGGTATTTTTCACAGGTAGAGGATGATGAGACCTTTGCACCAGTTGCTTGTTATACTTCTATCGTATCATTGATTTCCATTGCTGCGGAAATGGGTTGGAAGATCCATCAGATGGATGTGAAGACTGCATTTCTCAATGGAATCATACAGGAATAGGTTTAGGTGGAGCAGCCATAGGGCTATCGGATTCATGGGAGAGAGTCTCATGTTTGTAGGATGAAGAAAGCCTTGTATGGGATGAAGCAAGCTCCTCGAGCTTGGTATTCTAGGATAGAATATTACTTACTTTCGATGGGTTTTCAGAAGAGTGAAGCTTATCTGAATCTCTACTTCATCATGGTTGGAGATGATCCACTCATTCTTCTGTTGTATGTGGATGATTTGTTTATCACAGGTGATGAGAGACCTATTGCAGTTTGAAAGAGAGATATTGCTTTAGACTATGAGATGACTGACATTGGGTTGATGCATTTTTGGGGGGGGATTGAAGGTTTGGAAGGATACTGGTCATATTTTCCTGGGGTAGGGAAAGTATGCAGTCGATATTCTGAGGATATTTCAGATGGGGGATTGTAGGCTAATGTCTACACCTATGATCACCAAATGGAAGAAGCTTCATGATTCTAAGGGAGAGTTGGTGGATCCTACCTTATATTGTTAGCTCATAGGTTTTGATGTATCTGGTCAACTCTAGGACATATTTGTGTTTTGTGGTGAACACTCTCAGTCAATTCATGGTGGAGCCTAGGAGAGTGCATTGAGTTTTTGTAAAACTTGTGTTGAGATACATTGCAAGTACAGTGGATTATGGTATGGATTATAGGATATCAGATGGGGTTAGGTGTATTGGCTTCACAGATTCAGATTTGGCAGGCAGTGTGGTGGACCGAAGGAGAACCTCTAGATGTTGTTTCAGTTTGGGCTCAGCAAGAGTGTCATGGTTCAGTCAGAAGCAGATGCATGTTTCTTTGAGTTATGCAAAGGCTAAGTACATGGCAGCCAGTTAGGCTAGTTGTGAGGCACTATGGCTTTGCAAGTTAATTATTTATTTATTTGATCTGGAGCTGAGGCCTATGGTGATTTCCTATGACAATCAAAGTTGCATCCATCTCTTTGAGAATTCTTTATTTCACGACAGGTCAAAGCATAATGAGATCATGTACCATTTCATTCGTGATTATGTTCAGAGAGGAGATGTGGAGTTACAGTAGATCTCCATTGATGAGCAAGTTGTAGATATCCTAACGAAGTCTCTTGGAAGAGGCAAGTTCATTCATTTCATAGACAAGTTGAGTGTGGTGAAGAAAAAATTCCTTGATAAGAGGGAGTGTTGAAATATTATACCTTGGAAGTTGTTCCCCTTGGTGACTTTTGCCTATGTCACTAAAAAAAGGGGTCATGTCACATGGAATTTATATTAATGACTTGAGATGAGCATTAAATGCACTTTAGTGATTAAAGTGTACTTTAAGTAAAAATTTAAAAAGTGAGTGAATTTAATTTAATTTCTGGAGAAAAGTGATTGTATCACAACCACTCATATAATCTAATATACGCCCTTGGATTATATGACATTTCACTCACCCATCCAATTTTTACCTAAAAGGAAATTTTTCATGTGAAGAGGCATTAGTTCAATTTTTTAGAGAGAGAGAGAGTCAAATTTCAGAGAAGGAGAGAAAAACGCAGTTGAAGTTTTTTTTCCTGTCACAAATTTCAAGGTGAATGCACAATAGCTCAGTGGGAACAAATTTTGAGGCAACAATTAAGTGCATTAATTGCAGTCGTTTTGTACTTTTCCGTACAATATTTTTTTTCCAGTCTGAGTAGGGAACGACTTTTGAGGCAGTGAGGGCACGAATTTTGAGGCAAGTATTGTCTATTCCAGTGGGCACGAATTTCGAGGCAGCAAACCGTACTGTCAGGTCGTACAATGTCAATACAGTTTGTCCATACAATGACCATACAGTCTTGTAGCATCATGTTTTTCGAGGTGGTTTGCAAACTGGAAATTCTGAGTTTGAATTTTTGAAGTGGGCATGAATTTTGAGGTTGATATTTAATCTTCTAGTTGAGATAAGTTATGACTGAAAATTTTGCTTTCTGTTGTACTGTTGAAAAATAAATAAAGAAATTCTATCTCATAGGTTCTCCCCGGAGGTTGGGGTTTTTCCTGGGTCATTTGACGAAAAATTTATGAGTTTGAATTTTCATGTGTGACTATGTTTTTATTACTGCTCATTTAAAGTTGTAAAATTATTCATGTGTTTCAACCAAATTGTTTATGAGAAAATTATCTAATTTGCGGCAGAAAGTAAATTGGGTTGGGCATTAAATAATGATGAAAATGGTGGCTTGAAACCGGGTTGGGGAATGAGATAAAAATTTACAGAAAGAACCTATTTTTAGCTTAGAAAGAGGAGACCAGTAGCTCAGACTAGCAAGAGCATTCCCCCAAAGGAAATGATTTCAGAGGGAGAACACCTTACCTAAGGGATAGAGGTAGTGGAATATATTATGCATTTAGATGTTTTAAATGCAATAAGATTGTGCATAGATCGTTTGAATGACCATAAAACAATCTTACAAGTCAAATAAGGGCATACATTACTCGAGATGATGAAGAAAATGTGAAGTCACCTATACATGAGAATGCACTAGAGATTGGTGAGCCTTTGTTGATGAAGATAGTTTTGTTGAATCCAAATAAGGAGATCAAAGAGGTAGCACAAAGGAAAACATTGTTTAGGATTGTTTGCAAAGAAAAAATTAAGTGTTGTAAATTTATCATTGATAGTGGTAGCATTGATAATTTGGTTTCCACATAAATGGTTGAAATTTAGGTTTGAAGAAGGTGATACATCCTATTACATATAAAGTATCTTAAATACAAAAAGGACATAATATTTTGGTCAATGAACAGTGTCAAGTGGATTTTTAGATTGGAAGTTACAAAGACAAGGTACTTTGTAATGTCATGCCTATGGATGTTTGTCACATTTTGTTGGGTAGGACTAGGTAGTATGACAAAAAAACAATAGATGATGGAAGAAATAACCTTTACACTTTTGTAAAAGATGGAGAAAAACACACATTTTTTCCATTAAAGGAGGAAAAATACATTTGAATAAAGGAGTCCTAAAGTGTTGTTGATTAGTGGAAAGGAATTTTTGCAAGGTATTAAAAATTAATGTAAATTTTGTTTTAATTGGTAAGCCAATGGTAATTCTTACTAGCACTAATTTGAAGGAATTGCCGAATTTGTTGATATAGTTGTAGATGACTTACCAAAAGAGTTACCACCAATGAGAAGTATAAATCATCATACATATATTATTCGTAGAGCAGGTTTACCAAATAAGGCAGCATATAGGATGTCTCCCAAAGAGAATGAAAAAATCAAAAACCAATTGCAAGAGTTACTTGACAAAGGATTTATGAAAGAAAGTGTAATCCCATGTGCAATACCAACAATCTTAAGTCCAAAGAAGGATGGCGGTTGGAGAATGTGCATAGATTCTAGATCCATGAACAAAATTACAATCAGGTACAAATTTCATTTGCCCCGTATAAATGATTTAATGGATTTTTTTAATGGTGCAAAGTATTTATCAAAAATAAATTTGAAGAGTGGTAATCATCGTATTAGGATGATAGAGGGAGATGAGTGGAAAACAACCTTCAAAACAAATGATGGACCATATGAATGGCTAGCCATGCCTTTTAGTTTGAAAAACGCACCTAGCACATTCATGAGATTGATGAATGAAGTTCTTAAGGAATACATTGGGAGGTTTGTCATAGTTTATATGGATGACATTTTGATTTACAATCAGTCAAGGGAAGAGCATTTAAGACATCTACAATTTGTCTTGAGGAGGTTATAGCAATAGAAAATGTTGATAAATCTAAAAACATGTTCCTTTATGAAGATATAAATAAATGAATTGGGATTTTCTATATCTCTAGAAGGGATAAAGATGAACCGAGGAAAGGTTAATGCTATCATAGAGTGTCCTTCTCCTAGGAATATTTTTGAGGTAAGAAGCTTCCATGGTTTGACAAAGTTTTTATAGAAACTTTATAGGAACTTAGTGGAATGTGCGCTCCAATTTCGTAGACTATTAAGATGGTCAAACAACATTTTCAATGGACAACAACAACTGAAAATGTGTTTCAGTTAATTAAGAAGAAGATAACATAACAACTCATCTTGGCACATCTAGACTTCAATAAAAATTTCTAGGGAAACTTTGATGCA
This sequence comes from Pseudotsuga menziesii, assembly GCA_001517045.1. Lineage (NCBI taxonomy): Eukaryota > Viridiplantae > Streptophyta > Pinopsida > Pinales > Pinaceae > Pseudotsuga > Pseudotsuga menziesii. Next base: position 892,160 of record LPNX010538206.1, read on the forward strand.
AGTGGGATGGCAATTGGTGCTATTTTAATACAAGATGATAAGCCCATAGCTTTCTTTAGTAAGAAACATGCATCCTATGAAAATGAACTTTATGACATAGTACAATCATCAAAGAAATGGAGGCATTATATAATGTCCAAGGAATACTCTGACAACCATGCTTTCCAATTCATAACTCAACAAACCAAATTAAATCAAAAGCATGTATAATGAGTATGGGGATATACACGTAAATATTTCTCTTTTAACAATACATTTAGATTTACCAACAAAGGTATCATTCCTAGTGCTATGGCGTACACATTATTTGTGATTAGATATGTAGTCTTACCCTAAGTATAACATTATGAGTACGGGCTATACTGGTAAAGTGGCCGCTGATGCCTAGCCCAAGCTACAACTTTTACAACTTCCTGGAAGGAAAAATTTGAAAGAAGGAAGTTCACCAAACCCTAGGGAAAAAACCATAGCTCTGCTCTGCGGCGCGGTCATGGAAACAAGCCTCATTGTTGCGGTCTCTTGGAGTCTGGGCCTTAGGTGCCTCTGATTCTTGGCTTGGATGGATGGTCTGCTCTGAGCCGCTATCTCATGAATGTTTTGGGATCTTTGCGGGGTCTTGTCACCTATGAGTCTCAGTGATGGTTTTTACCGATTATGTCGGTCTGGATTGACCATTGGGCACATGGAGTCCCTCCCTTGTCATAGGCGCTATAATTTTGATGGGTTTTGGTCGTTATTCCTGCAGTTAGGTCTGTTGTGAGTTGCATGGGGTTTTACGTTGTTTCCCCTAATTTTTTGGTCTTTGGGTCATGATTGTTTGTTGTTTTGATCTGCTTTTCTGTCATGGACTGGAATCCGAGATTTCTGACCGTCAAAACCCCGTTTTGATCTTATGGCTTGTGATGGATTATTTTTTCGCTCCACCATCTACAGGGGTTCGGTTAGGCAGGGTTCTGGGCTTGTGGTTGTGTCTGTTTGTGTCATTGTATTGTAACCAAAGGTGTCATTATGGGTTATCACGGGTTGACTTCTCACGACCTTTAGTTCTCTTCCCAGCTTTTATGGTCCTTTGGGTGGTTGGGGGCTGGTTTACTGTTTGTTTTCTATGGACTATTGTTGTGGTGTTGAATAGGGTTTTGTCCTGGGGTTGTCTGACCCCACTGTGTACCTGGTCGGATTGGGTGGTGGGAGTCTCGGGTTCGAAGGGAATGACATTGGACTGTGTAGGTGGGTGGTTTTTTCTCTTGTTTTTGTTGCTGACACTCGTGTCAATGGATGGTCCTTCTTGCGCCTGGTCTAAGCATCATGGAAAGACTATTAGGGCCCAGGATGGAAAACTTAGCTATGTTGTGGGCCGTGATGTGTATATGGATAGAGTGGGCACCTTGTGTCGTCGGGATTTGATCGGCAGACTGGAATATTGTAGCTTGGGGAAGAAAGAGTGGATAGAGTGGGCGACAGTCCATTGGAAGCCCATATTGACCTATCTCCCGACCATCAGTCTGTTGGCGAAAGGATGGCTGGTATTTGTTTTCTTAGAAGACTCGCATGCATCATTAATCTTGAACTCATTATGGAAGATTGGTACTGGCTCTCTGGTCTTAAATCTGTGGCACTTGGCCTTTGAACCTCTACGGGAGCGAGTTGTAAAGAGGCATCTATGGGTGTTATTGTCTGTTGGCGAAAGGATGGCCAGTGTTTGTTTTCTTAGAAGACTCCTATGCATCTTAATCTTGAACTCGTTATGGAATATTGGTACTATCTCTCTAGTTTTGAATCGGTGGCACTTGACCTTTGAACCTCTGCGGGAACGAGTGGTAAAGAGACATCTATGGGTGCTACTCTCGACACTGCCTTTTCCTCTCTTGGTGGGGGTGGCGAACACCATTGGTCGCTTTGTCTCCGTGGATGATGACTTTAAACTGATATATGATAAACGCATGGAGCATGTACTGGTCAAAATGGACATCTCTAGGGGACTACCGACGGAGATTGAGATCCGGTGTAATGAGATGGCCATCAGTTAAAGACTTGACTATTTCAATGTGCCATTTAGATGCAATCGTTGTCATGTTGTCGGCCATCTCAGGCGTTCATGCTTGGTTCTTCTACATGGATCAAGCTCCTCGGCTTTATCTGATGTGTCGTGGTCCCCAAGTTGCGGTGATTGGACTCCTAAAGGACCACCTCTCCCTCCTCCTGGTGTCCAGACGAATTCCTCGGATGGTATGTATAATTCTCACTCTCCCTCTATTTTTGAAGATATTTGTAAGGGAGAACTGTTGTTCAATGAGGATGTGGAGGCATGTACCTCTATATCGAAGTCTTTGGCTATGGGTCATTTTGTTCCTTTACCTTATACGGTCCCTCTTCCTTCTCTGTTTGTGGAGCAGGCAGTACCTTCTTCGCCACGTCCAGAGGGTACCACTTGGGAGGACAAGGGTCCTCTCTTCACAGTGGAGGATTTCCTACCCTTAGTTGGGGTTGAACCTATTGGTCTCCCAATCTGCCCTCTTATCAGTCCTTGTTCTTCCCCAGCCTTCACAGGCCCGACTCTCATTAAGACACTCTCTATCTTCTGTGTGAAGACTCCTATCTCTCCATCGACTCTCCCACTAGACTCCATCCGCTTTGAAAATGTTACGATCCATAAGTCGAGAAAAAATCCTGTGCCAGACATTTGTCTGGATTTTGATGCAGCCTCCTATACGCCGATGTCTGTTAGGATTAAAGACGCTACTAGAGGCCGAGCTGGTTCTAGTCCTAGGGTTATTAGAGCAACGACACCCACCCGTGGTGGTGTTTGATGAAGATCATATCTCTCAATATTCGTGGCTTTGGAGGGTTATCCAAACAAAAAACCCTCAGTGCTCTCTTCCTTTCTCTAGCTCCGGACATGATCTTAATACAAGAAACAATGTGCAGTCACTTTCCTACACTCCTTTCTTTTTCTAAGCTCCTTACTAGTTAGGAGTTTTGTGCGCTTGATGCTTTTGGCCTTTCGCGGGGGATTTTGATAGGTTGGAATCCTCTCACTATGCGGTGCAAGGATTTTGAGACAATGGGGGGGATTTTGGTAAAATCCAGGTTTCGGGGTTCTCCCACCACCTTCTCAATTCTTAACTGTTATGGGCCTTACTCTAATCGGGAGGCTTTCTGGAGTAGGGTAATAGTGAGGGGTCTTCTATCACTCCCTAATCTTATCCTTTCTTATGATCTGAACTTTACCCTCAATGTAGGAGATATTTGGGGGAAATATTCTCGACTGGACCCTCTTGCCCACTTCTTCTCTAAACTTCTCTCGAACTATAACCCGGTCGAACTCGCTCCTCCTTGTGTAGGGCCTACTTGGAATAAAAGTAGCGTTGGGGATGATGGGATAAGAAAGAGGCTTGACATATTCTTATTCTTGGCATCCCTTGTGCCCTCTTTACAGTGTTACAGAGTATGGTCGACTATAGCAGATGTCTTAGATCACTATCCCATTTGTTTGGAATGGAATGCCCCAGTTGTTGTCACTTTCCACTTTAAGTTTAATCAGGCATGGCTCATGGAGGAGGGTTTCTCTCAGCTGATTTCGGATGAATGGTCCTCCTTGATGTCCTTGCCTATTCAAGATGGAATGAATTGTCTGTCTTACAAGCTTCGATGTTTAAAATCCAAGGTAAAGTGTTGGACAAAGGACAAGGGTAAGCTTTTGAAATTGGAATCTATGGAAATAGAGGTGAAGATTCATGAACTTCTTGCAGCTTGCCCCTCGAGCATACTTTCTTTGGAAAATTCTAGGATGCTAAAGATCCACAGAGACAGGAATAAATTTATACTCTCTCACAAGCTGCTTACTTGGCAATTCAAAAGTAGGGTTAAGTGGGACACCCTGGGGGATGCCAATACAAAGTTCTTCCACTCTATGGCACGACTCTTAGGAATTACAACTCCATTTGGGCTTTGCAGAATGAAGACTTGGCTTGGGTTGAATTTGATGAACAGTTAAAAGCACTGGGTGGTAAGCATTTCTCTGGACTCTTAAAGGATGATGAACAGACTAATATTGTAGATCAGTTAAAGGTTTCCAAACTTTTCCCTTCTTTTCTATCCAGTGAAGAGGCTGATATCTTTGCTTCTGAGATCTCTCTAGGTGAGGTGGAGGGGACCCTAAAATCATTTAAGAAAGAAAAAATCCTCGGCCCATCTGGATGGCTAGTGGAGTTCTCCTTGGTATTTTTTGAGTTGGTTAAAGATGATCTTCTGGTTGTAGTTGAACACTCGCAGGCTGCGGGGATGGTTGCCTCATCCCTTAACTCTACCTTTATCTCTTTAATAACAAAAAAATAAAAACCAGTCACCTTTGCATACTTTAGACCTATCTCCCTATGTAACTTTTCCTATAAGCTTATATCTAAAATCATTGCTCTCAGACTTAAGCCCTTCCTAGATAATTACACTTCTCCTGAACAGTTTGGCTTCCTTAAAAACAGCCAGATCATTGAAACAGTGGGAATTACTCAAGAAGCCTTGCATAATATAAAGACAAAAAAAGATGCACCTTGGTTCTCAAACTTGACCTAGTAAAAGCTTTTGATAGGGTAAATTGGACATATTTGAGATTAATTTTGCTTCAGATTGGAATCTCTCTGAAGGGGCTGAATTGGATCATGGGTTGTATCACTTCAACTAATTTTTCTTTTCTCATCAATGGCTCACCTTCGGGTTTCTTTATTGCATCGAGAGGAATCAGACAGGACTATCCCTTGTCACCCTTACTATTTATTTTGGTCATCGAAGGTCTCATCTTGCTTATAAAATATGCCAAAGGGGATGGTAGGATCAAGGGCATCAAAATTTCAGCATCCCTTGACCTTACTCACTTGCTTTTCATTGATGATGTAGTGCTATTTGTTATAGGAACTTTAGAGGAGTGGACGGCTTTTGAAGTTATCCTTGATACCTTCTGTTCTGCTTCTGGCATGTGTATAAGCATTGACAAATCTAGTTTTCTCTTTAATGAGCTGGGGTAGGGTGTATTGGATAGGATACGTCTCTTTCTACCATACAATGCCGAGCCCATTCATGTGGGGTTTAAGTACTTGGGATATTTTATCAAACCGTTTGGTTATGAAGTGAAGGACTGGCTCTAGCTGTTGAAGAGGTTTGAAAAAAGAATTGGAAATTGGACTTTCAAGCTCCTTTCACTTGGAGGTAAGCTTGTTCTTATCTGGATTGTACTATCAAGCTTACGTGTCTATTGGTTTTATTTAGCTCTGATTCTGGTTTCTATACTCAACGAGATGAGACAAATGATCTTCTCCTTTCTATGGGGTTCCAGCAAGAACATATTTCAGTTTCATCTAGTGGATTGGCAGTCTTTGGCCAGGCCACTTCATTTTGGGGGTTGGGGCATAAAAAACTTATTTTGGTTCAACATTTATTTAAGACTTATTAGTCTTTGGTTGGCCCTTAAGGATTTTGGAATTTGGAACCATGTTGTCTCTACAAAGTACTTAAAGAAGCAACCTATGGATGTCTGGGTGAGAAATAAAAAATTTGTGATCAGAAAAACCTCCATTATCTAGAATGGGTTTTTAAAAACCCTTTCTTGGCTTAGCAGAAGCCTGATTTGGAAGGTAGGTAATGGATAAGATGTTATTATTGGCTCTGATCAAGTCTTAGGTACAAGCGAGTGTCACTATTTTTCACATGACTTAATATCTTATCTCTATGACTATGGGATTACGACCCTTTAGCATGCTCGGAATCCCATGGTTAATTCTCAGTCGTATTGGTTGTCTGTCGATGATTTGGAATTGGGGGGTGAATGGAAGTCTGTTTGGGACTCTTATATTTTGGGGTTGCAACATGGATGTATTAGTCTGACTAACAATTCAGAGTCCTTTCTTTGGTCACATAACAAAAATAAATGGGACGGTCACGACAACCCTGGTTTATGACTTGATTGTCATCACATATCTGGCTCCGAGCAAGGAAAAAAACATGACTGGACTATGGGGCCATAGCTTTCCATTGAATATCAAATTCTTCGTATGGCTAGCATTAAAAAATAAAATTTTGACATGGGACAATTTGGTGGGAAGAGGTTGGTCTGGACGTGGTAGATGTTGGTTTTGTCACTCGGAGGAGGAATCTGTTCAACATTTATTTTTGGAGTGCCCCTTTACTATTTCTATTTTTGTAGCAGTGGAAAATATCTATCATTTCATGATCCATGTCTCAGCTGGCTCCCTTGTAGATTTCTTGGACTACTGGGTGATCCATAATCCCACTCACTTCTACACCCCTTTTTTCGTGTTCTGGTGTATTTGGAATGCAGGAAATAAAGGCATTTTTGAGGAACAAGGAATCACTCCTTGTGCTCTCACCAGCAAGGTGGATTCTTATATTCATAGCTTCCCAATACCAAAAAAAAAGAAAAAAGTTAGAGTCATTGGCCTTGCACCTGTTTTGGTCTATTCGGTCGTTTTTTTTTATAGTGTTGCAGCAGAAGGAAAAGGAGGGGCTGGGGTTTATCTCGCTATCAGTAGTGATCATTTTTTTCATTTCAAGATGGGGTGTGGTTTGAGTACAAATATGAGGGCTGAATTGCTGGCCTTGTGGGCTCTTCTGTACTGGGAAAAAGCTTTGGGGCTTGCCTCTCTGTGCATCTTTAGCGATTCCTCAGTGATCATCAACTGGGCATTGGGTAAGGCAGTGCTGACTTGCCTTGATTTAGATTACTGGTGTGAGGCCATCAGACAAATGATGCCAAACTTTATCAAACTAGACATGCAACATATATACAGAGAGCACAACCAGTGTGTAGATGGCCTCTCCAAGAAGGCCCTGATATTGGACCCAGGCCTTTGCCATATATCTGAGTTTTATGATGAGTCTGTTTTTGAGGTTGGTGATTTTATGCTCTTTTGATCTATGTGCCGGAGTTGGGCTCCTTTTTCTTTTTTTGGGCACTGTGTATTGTAGTAGAATTTTTTTTTCTACTAGTTTTGGGATCTTGGACCTCCTTGGAGGTGCCATCTGGTCACTCTTTGTGCTCTCTAGATATATGTATGGATGTCATAGGAGAACTTCTAGGGTCTCTCCTTTTCATGTTGAGTTTGACCTTATGTGGTCTGGCACATGTTGTGTTGTTTGCTTGGATCAATATCTCTTGATATGCTGATGTTTGTATGGTCTTATACCAGTCATGTAATATGCCATTTGATTCATCACGAACACCAAGGACATGATTTTTTCTTCTGAAAACAAAAGTGGCCGTTGATGAATATGACTTTCCTTTCATTGAAATCATTTAATAATTTGAAAAAATTTATGCAGCAAAGCACATATAAATTCTCTTTTGTTGCATAAACCACAATCACTTACATAAATAATGGAAAAAAATAATCTGGGGTAGCTTGGCCTTGGAGCATGCACCGTGTCTTTCCTCTGCACAAGATGTGAAGTCAACTTGCCGCCAGGTACTAGGACACAAAATTCCAAGCCAACTCACCTACACAGAACGAATAGGAACCAAGTTAAATCAAAATTTAAATAATTGCAAAAATAAAATTCAATCCAAACTATAGCAAAAACATTTCAAAACTAAAGTTTTTGAACCTACCTCTTGAACTAATACCCCAACGCAAAACATAAACATGTTGAACCTTTGTATTGTCATTGATATCAAAGGATAAATCAACAAGTCTGATGAAGGATTGATGTCAAAAGATAAACCACCAAGTTTAATGAAAAGAGAAGATGAGGCTAATGTCAGACACATGAGATGGATAACTTGAGGCAAGTAATAATAAAAGTATATGCATCCATCATGAAAAGGCTCTCTATGGACAAAGCCAGTTTGAAGAAATTCATAGAGAAGAGACGTGGAAGGTCATGAAGTGCACAAATCCCACCCAAGCATGGGACATATGTGCGAAAATACCACCAATTCAATGGGTGTTAGTGTGCAAAACCCCACAAAGTTGAATTATGAAAGGATGCATGCCGACGCAGTATAGAATATGGTGGTTAACTTGAACAAGAAGCAAGAAAGTTGGGACGTCATTGAGTATAAGGGAATCCAACTTGTGGACACATCTCTTGAACTAGAAGTATTAGGATATTTAGACACTTAGGAGTTAGTTAAGATCAACTTGTGTAATATTTTTGTTAGGTAAAAGTGTGTTTATTTAGTATGCATTTGTATGCATTTGTAAATATTCTAATCCGACGGTCACGATATGTTCTAGACATAGAATGATTTGACGGTTCAACTTTTATTAGATCATACCTACCATTGATCCGTGGCTTAACACCCGATTGGTCTATGATCTCTATTTAAAGAGCATAGAGGGTCCTTGGCCAGTTGATCGATTATGAGAAGCTCATATGTAACTTTCTTTATTTTGCCCAATAAATTGCTCCAAGTAGCTATTTGGCTGGGGCTGTGGACTGTTTTCCTCTTGAGGGTTTTAACCACGTGACAAACATCGGTGTGTTGATCTATGATCTATTTGTGTGAAGTGGTTGCTGAAGGTGTTCGGTCTTTTGGGAGTACCTTGTGTACCCGAACATGGTATCAGAGCTTTTATGAAGAGCCGCTTTCGGTTTTGATCAAGATCTAGAACCGGTGTTACTGAAAGTTTGAAAGGGTTTTTGTTTTTGTATTTTCTGTACATTTTTGGCCTATGGGAGCTATTCCATTGCGTCCAGAGCATCGTTTCCATTAGGAAATAGTTTTCGTTTCATCGAAAACCGTTTCTGTTGGTTCCAGAAACACCCATTTCGGCAAATCTGAAGATATAATGTTATAGTGACGGATTTTTTTTTTAAATCTCTCATATTTTATCAGTGTATTATTAGATCTTTTCTATTTTAGTCTCGGACTGTTGCCTTCTCTGACAGCGTATGCTCTTTTCCGTGCACCTTGCGCGATCGTGGCGAATCAGAAACAGTAAGGGAATTTTTTTTTTCTTGTCTTCTCGGCTACATATGCTCTTTGCCATGCATCTGGTGCGATCACGGCAAATCAGAAACAACGAAAAAACTTGAAAATGTAGAATTTTCGGGTAAGCTAACCAAGATCTAACCCCATTGTGTGGAAAATGTTTTTTTTGTTTTTGTTTTTCGTTTTTTTGTGATTTGCAGGAAAAGAAAGCAAGCACGGAGAACGAATAAAAAAAAGGCCCCCTTCCTCTTTCCATTATATTACATACCTTTTAAACTTAGCTCACTTGGTCCAAAGTTGCTTTATTACTTAATAGGTCTTGAGTTCAAGTTTTCTTAAGCTACTTTTTAGTGCATGCAATTTCTATTTTCAAGTTATTTTATTGTAAAAGTGCATCTCACATAAATAAAATAAAATAAAAGTGAGTCACTTATGTCTTTTAATTGATTGTCGCACTATTTAAAAGTCACATTATTGTAAAAGTGAACATCACTTATTCTACAAAAGTGATTCACTTCAAGAAGGTTGATGGCTAGGATGGGTCGAGCTCCGGGAGATGATGGAGCAGGGAAGACGTTGGGCTGGTGCATCTTTGTGGGCTTTCCATGGCGGATTACACCCTTGACCCTGTGATGGTCGCTGCTGGTTACTGGGGTTCCCAGGTTTGCACTCCTTCCTTAGTCTTATAGGTCTAGTTATTTTTCGTTTCCTGTTCGTGTAGGTTGGTTTCTGGCTAGGTTTTGAGTTTGCAGGGTGGTCATTTCCAGTTGGTAGCCCTCTTGGAGTCCCTCCCCTTCACTGGGGGACTAGTACCAACCAAGAATAAAAATAAGTGGGAATATCTTTCGCTCGTTCTCGGCTGCCTTCGGGAATTTAGCTTTGTCGGGTTCGCCACCCCTGCATGGGTTTATCTGTCGTTGTTTTTGTGTTTTTGTCTTCTGTCCCTTTCGGCACGTTCTGGGTTGACTTTTGTTAACCACTGATGTACTTGAGGGTTTGGGGTTCACACTTATTGTTTTTTTTAGGGTGCCTCCCCTGGCTCACGGTCCTTATTTCACGGCTTTTCCTCAGGGTTTTCAAACGTTCTGTTGGTTGTTGGGGTTTCTCCCATCATTCTATCTACCTTTTTTTTCTTGTCATCCAGTCATGAGTTGACTCTGGAAAACCCTACCATTCGGGTTAGGGTTTCTTCCATATTGGGCTCAAGGTTTTGTGGGTTGACTTCTGTTTACCTGATTTGGTCTCGGGGGCTTGGAGCCCTGTTTACGGGTTTATTTTATCATCTTTCCTGGCTTACGGTCCTTTTTTCCTGGCATTTCCTCCGGTTTCACTGACTTACTATCGGACTTCGGGGCTTTGCTGTTGGTTTACGCATTTCCTGTGGTCATGAGCTGACTCAGGCTTAAATGGGTCTGGGTTTCCACCCAGTTGCACGAGGTTCGGTGGCTTGGGTCACGTTATCGTTCTAGTGGGAAATGGTTATCATGGCTGTGTGACCATGCCCTAGGGTTTGGTTACTAGTCGCGCACATTTTATGTTGACCTTGAGGGTCTTTCCCACATGGCTGAGCTGGTTGCTCCCCCACACTTTCACCGCAAGAGAGAAGCCAAATGTATAAAAGCCCAAGAGGGTCGCTTTCGCTTTGTCCTCGGCCATGACATCTTCATGGACAGAGTTGCTTCTCTTTGCTCTCGTGCACTCGTTGGGTGACTGGAGTATTGTAGGATGGGTAAGTCGGCCTGGGTGGAGTGGGTTGCGGAGCACTGGAAGCCCCTCTTCGACTGCATTCCCATTATCAGTTTGTTATCGAATGGGTGGATTGTATTTGTCTTTTTGGAGGAGGAGCACTGTACCCGTATCCTTGAGGGTATTTGGCGCATTGGGGTGGGTTCCCTGGTTCTTGGGTGCTGGCACTCTCGCTTTGACCCTCTCCGGGAAAGAGTCTCGAAACGCCATCTATGGGTGTTGCCGCCACACCTACCGTTCCCTCTTTGGAACAAACATGTCCTAGAAGGTATTGCCAATACAATTGGCCGGTTTGTAGCTGTTGAGGTGGATTTCCATCTTGCCTTTGACAAGAGTATCGCATGGGCTCTTATCGAGTTGGACATCTCCCTGGGTTTACTTGCGGAAGTTGAAATCCTCTGTAATGAACGTCTCTTGGTCCAGCGGCTCGACTACCTCCACGTGCCGTTCCGATGCAACAACTGTCATGAGACTAGTCATCTTCGGCGTGCATGTCCTTCCCTGCGATATGGATGCGCTGATTGGAGCTCTGATGTCTCTCTGACAGTCACCAAACTGGTCGACCCCTCTAATATTACACATCAAATACCAGGTACACTCTCCAATTCTCTCTCTCCTTCTGATGTTGTCTCGGATACTTTTCTGGATGCTATTGACAATTTAATTCTGTCACATACTAATGCTCCTCTACCTGTTTCCTCACTGGCACCCATTCCCCTTACTAATACTTTGTCTTCGTTGCCTAAGCCGATACAGGACCAGACACTCCCTGGTGACACCATGCCTCCTGTTACGAACACTTACTCGTCATTCAGGTCTTCTCCGGCTTTTGTAGGCTCCCCTACCCATACTGCTCCTGATCATACACTTATCACTCCGCCTACACCTTCTCGCACCACATCAATGCATAGGCTCTACCATCATTGACTTCTCTAGTGGATTTCCCACCACTCTCACACCCAAGAACCCCACTGACCTTTACTCCATCCTCCTATAGTCCTACCACTTCTCCTTCTTTCCTTGACCCCGCCCTTAAAAAATCATTGTCCATTTTCACGGCTACGACTCCTACATCACCTTCCACCCTTCACCTTAACTCCATTCGATTTTCCAATGTGACTGTCCGGAAAAAAAACAAAAGGAAAAAAGGATAAATCGAAGGTGGACCTATCCTCTGCTTCCCCTCCCTATATCCCTCTTTCTGTCCGCATCAAAGATGCGGTCCATGGATTGCCTTCCCGGGGACTTAGAGCGACGTCTCCCCTCTAAGATGTTTCGTGATGAAGCTTTTATCCCTCAATGTTAGGGGTCTTGGAGGTAAGAAAAAAAATCATAACCTCCGTGCTCTCTTCAAGTCTCTTGGTCCGGATATGATTCTCCTTCAAGAAACTATGTGTAGTTCCTCTCCTGCTTTACTAGCCTTCTCAAAAATTCTTCCTTCTTGGGAATTCTGTGCTATCAGTGCGTTGGGCCTCTCATGAGGTCTCCTCAAGGCCTGGAACCCACATAGGTTTAAGTGTCATGCCTTTCAGACTTGTGCTGGCCTCCTAGTTCAGGATTTTTTTTGTGGAATGTCCTCCCCCATTGCCATCCTTAATGTATATGGCCCCTATAGAGACCGTGGACTTTTCTGGGATAAGGCACATAGAGGGGGCATTCTTAGCATTCTGAATCTTGTCCTGGGTGGGGACCTTAACCTTACACTGAACTCCTCTAAGATTTGGGGAAAAAAGGTTTCCCCTGACCCCCTCACACAACACTTCTTGTCCCTTTTTGACTCAGTGGGTCTTGTGGATTTGCCTCCTCAATATGCTGGGCCTACTTGGCGAACTGGTCATGTGGGTACTGATGCTATCAGTAAGAGATTAGATTGATTTTTAATCTTAGCATCCATGATTCCATCTGTGGGGGTACACAGGGTGTGGACTCAGTGTGCTGACATTTCTGACCACTACCCTATATGCTTTGAATGGAACAAGCAGCGGGGTTCATGTAACTATCTATTCAAATTTAATCGTTCGTGGCTCAATGATCCAGCTTTTTCTGAATGGTTAACAAAGCGGTGGCCTCATCTTGCCCATGGTGACTGTGCACATGGTCTTGATTCCCTCTACCATAAGCTGCATATTCTTAAAATCGAATCCAAGGTATGGATAAAGGACAAACTGGCAAGGATGGATTCCGAGTCCAATTGCCTTGACCGAGCCATTGTATCTCTCCTCTCGGGCACGTCAAATGGTATCCTCTTCAATGAGGATATGGCACAATTGACCCACCTTAGAACTGAAAAGAGGAAGATTCTGGATCATTATCTGCTGACTTGGAAATTAAAAAACCGAATGAAATGGGCCCTGCAGGGTGACTCGAATACCAAATATTTCCACATGTTGGCCTCTGGCAGGCGGAATCAAAACACGATTTGGTCATTGGCTGATGAGAATGGTAATAGCTATGAAGAGGAGGAAGCACTCAAAGAACTCGGTCAGTGACATTTTACGAATATATTCAAGGATGATGGTGGCACTTGTTTGTTGCAACAACTCAAGGTCGTCATGCTTTATCCAAAGATGACATCTGATGTGTATGCATCTGACCTTACCTGTCCTGTTACACTTGGGGAAATAGAATTTGCACTGAAATCATTTAAAAAAGATCGGAGCCCTGGCCCAGACCGATGTCCTGTCGAGTTCTATCTGCACTTTTTTGAACTCATGGGCCATGAATTATTGTCAGCTGTTGACTCTACCAAGGTCTCAGGTATTATCCCACCCTCCCTGAACTCGACCTTCCTTGCACTTATACCAAAAATTGATAAGCCTAGGACCTTTGCAGATTATAGGCCCATATCATTGTGTAATATGTTGTATAAATTGATATCGAAGGTCATTACGGTCAGGATCAAGCCCTTTTTGGACTCTGGTATCTCACAAGAACAATTTGGTTTCCTTAAAAACCGTTAGATCACTGAGCCAATTGGAATTGTTCAAGAGACTCTCCACTCCGTTAAAACAAAAAAGATCTTTGCCTTCATCCTCAAATTGGACTTGATTAAGGCCTTTGATCATGTAAATTGGACCTATATCTGTCTCATCTTGATCCAAATTGGGGTTCCCCTCCTAACAGTTAATTGGATTCTGGGCTGTCTTGCCTCTTCAAAATTTGTTGTTCTGATCAATGGGACCCCCTCGAAGTTTTTTCTGCTACTTGTGGCATACGACAAGGCTGACCTTTATCTCCATTACTCTTCATCCTTGTCATCGAGGGTCTCAGCCTTTTAATCTCTGATGCTCAAAACCATGGTCTTATCCGTGGCATTCAGATCACATCCTCCCTTGCTCTTAACCATCTTCTTTTCGTGTACGATGTGATCATTATGGGTACCGACACATTACAGGAATGGGCTACATTTGATGTAATCCTTGAGACCTTCTGTAAGGCATCTGGTATGCGTATCAACCTTGGTAAATCTTGCTTCCTGTATAATAATATAGATGTTGTCAATAACATGGATATTTCCAGGGTTCTACCTTATCAGATGGAGCTGATTCTTTCTAGGTTTAAGTACCTTGGATACTACATTAAACCTCTCAGCTATAGGGTTTGTGATTGGAATTGGCTGGTATAGAAATTTGAAAAGAGGATATGTCTTTGGACCCACAAGCTACTCTCTTTAGGAGGCCATCTAATTCTTGTTCAGTCTGTGCTTTCCAGTATTCCGGTCTACTGGCTGGGATTAGCTCCCATCCCAACATCTATCCTGCACAAGCTCAGGAGTATCATGTTTGCTTTCTTATGGGGATCCACTCAAAATAATCGAAGATATCATCTGGTTAATTGGCAGAGTCTCGCATGGCCAAAGGAACATGAGGGATGGGGGATAAAAAATCTTCATTGGTTTAGCATCGCTCTGCGCCTTAAAAATCTCTGGATGGTTTTGTCCAATGATGGATTGTGGCATCATGTACTTTCCAACAAATACATGAAACACCTCTCGGTGGTTTCCTGGCTCAGAGGTAAGAGGTTTTGTACATGTGGGGTATCTATTATATGGAGGGGTTTTTTACAGACTCTTCCATGGCTAGGTTGTCACCTGGCTTGGCAGGTGGGTAATGGTGAAGATATATTGATTGGTATTGATCTGGTTATTGGTGTCCCTTCCTCACAAAACCTTCCAGACAAGCTGAGATCCTTTCTGGAGGACTTGGACATCAATACACTCTCACAGGCTCACAATACTTTACCAGACTCTCAGCACTACTGGTACACAGCCGAGGAGTTGGGTTTAGATGGGGCTTGGAAAGAAGCCTGGAATACATGCACGGTGGGCCTGGTTCTCAGTGGCATTCGACTCACTACATAATCTGATTCTCTTGTGTGGGACTTTAACAAAAAGGATGGCTCTATCTCTGCAAAACATGTATATGACTGCATTGTTAAATCATTTTCCCCATCATTTGGCAATCGTCTTCACTCTTTTTTATGGTCCAGTGCTATCCCTTGCAAAATTGGATGCTTTATATGGTTGGTATTAAGGAACAAAATTCTTACTTGGGATAACCTCCAGAAAAGGGGGTGGTCTGGTCTAGGTATATGTGCACTGTGCTATTTTGATGAGGAGTATGTCATACATATTTTCTCACAATGCACGGTATGGAAGAATGTTCTTGATCACATATGCGATTAGTTTTAGCTGTCTCCTCCTCCTCTCACGGACTCACTTGCCATATTTGTAGGGAATTGGGCTGGCATTTTCCCATGGAACTCGGGTCTTTGTTCTATTCCATTCCATATGATGTGGGCCATATGGAAAGCTCGGAATCTATCCTTATTTGAAGGGAAGAAGAGGGTTGTTCTCAGCATTGTGCATCAAATTACAAACTCTGTGCAAATATATTCTTCTTAGTTTGTCAAAGTTAAAAAAATCAGGAAGATTAGGCATCCTCCCTGTTTGATTTTCCCATATGGATTTTTCGATGGTGCCTCTACCACGAAAGCAGCCGGTGTTGGATACAGCTTATACTTGAATGAGTCTCACCACTTCGAGTTTGCGCTGGGGGTCAGAAATGGCTCCAATACAAAAGCAGAATTATTTAGCCTATGGGCTCTTCTGCTATCTTCCCAAATGATGGGGATCCCCTTATCCCACATATTCGGTGACTCATAAGTTATCATTAATTGGGAAAAGGGATCCATTGCACTCTCCCCTCCAGAACTCTTTCATTGGTGCCGAGAAACTCAAAAGCTAATTTCTAGCTTTCAGGATCTGTCTTTTAGCCACATCTACCGAGAACACAATCGGATTGCAGACCATCTCTCTAAAACTGCTCTCTCTTTTTCACCAGGTTATGGCTGTTTCTCTGAATTTATGGAGGACCATCTAGTCTCATATGATACCTTTTAGCTCTTTTGAGTCTTGTTCAGGGAGCTTACTCCTCTATTTGATTTGTTGATTTGCTGCTCTTTGAGTGGCCTCTTTTAGATTGTTGATCTGATCCCTTTCGTTCTTGGTAGATGGGGTTGATGAGATTGATCTCCTCCATGATGAGACAGTTTTACTGATGGGATCCTTCACTCTATTGTCTTTCCTTTCCCCCTGGCTGCGACTGGATGAGACTCATTGTCATATGAGCTATATTCTCTCTAAGATGTAACCCATTTCTGGTATGGCGCTATTGATGCCCTTTGATTCTTAATAAGAATAACAAGGACATGCTTTTTTCTTCCTAAAAAAAAAGTAATTCACTTCAAAGAAACTTTATTGTAAAAGTGATTGTCAAAGGTTGATCTTGGGAAGAGGGGGCTTCTTTTTTTTAGTTGGTCAAGTTAATATCTGCCATGTCACTATTGGGGACATCTTCAACATTTTCTTTGATCAAGCATAACTTCATCATCCAGAATCAATTTTAAGTGCCGTTTTTTTTTAAACTGCATATTTTTTCGAGCTCTTTGCATCCAGATAGTTATTTTTAATTTTTTCAGCCATTATTTTATAGTATGGCCGCACCTTGTGATATTATACTTACAAGTTCTAACTATTTCTCATGGAAATCTCGTATGGAGGATGTTCTGCGAAGTAGGGGACTTTTCAGAATAACCTCAGGGAAAGAAATAGAACCCACTGATGATGATAAGAAAATTAAATGGGAAAATAGATGTGATGAAGCTTGTGGATTGATTGGGATGTCAATCTCTACTGATTTGCGATTCCACATATCTGGAATTGATGAACCTAATCTTGCTTGGGAAAAGTTGGAATCTATTCGGGGTCATCAACTTGAGAATGAGTTGCTTTCCTTGAATCCAAATGATTTTTCATGCATTCAAGACTATTTGTCTAAGTATAAAACTCTTAGACTATTATGTGCAGAATGCAAGATTAAGAAAGAAGACAAACAATGTATTTATCATATTCTTTCAAAACTTGGGCCTGCATATTCTGTTTTTGTATCTACATTCTATTCCATGAAAGAATCCTTGACTGCAGCTAGCTATCAAGAGCCTAGCCTTGAATCCTTTTGTGATTCCTTAATTAGAGAGCAAGATAAGCTCATTCATCTTGGAATAATTAACAATGCAAATACATCTGGGAAAGCCTTATTGTCCCAACAGAAAGAAAAGTCCAAGCCTCCTAAGAAACAAAATTTTCGCAATAATAAACAAAACAACAAGGGTCCAAAACCCCCTCAGTAAGCTCATTCTTTAAAAAATGACAAAGGATCCAAGCAAAAGGGAAAGAAGACTGAGCGTCATTAGAATTTTTGTGGGAAAGATAATCATGATGAATCTAAGTGTTTTAAGAAGATGGCAACCTTGGAAGCAACAATGAAGAAGCACCACATCAGCCTAGATTCGTCTTCAAAATCTACCTCGCATGGACATGCACTTTGTGCTTCTGGTTACTCTTATACTGCATCTTCTTCTTCTACTTCAATTGAATGACTCATTGATTCTGGAGCATCTTATCATATGGCTAAGGATAAAGCCATCTTTTCTACTATGTATGAATGTAACACCAAACAAATATTTGTTGGTGATGATAGATCTCTAAGTGTTGTAGGATCTGGAATAGTTCCAAAAGAAAATGGTCATTTCAGTGATGTACTATGTGTTCCAAAAATTTCCTGCAATTTGTTATCAGTATATCAAATTACTCACTCTGGTGAAGGTAAAACTGTGACGTTTACACCTCACCAAGTTGTAATCAAGGATTTTAAAAATCCTCAAAATATCCTTGTTATTGGAACTGTTGATGATATTACCAGGTTGTACAAATTTAACAACTTTGGGTCATCACCTTTTCCTTCAGTTTTTGTTGCTCATAATGATAACTTGAGCAAACTTTGGCATGAGCTATTTGGTCACTTAAATTATCGCTCATTGCAACAACTATGTAAAGACAATATGGTGACTGGTCTTCCTCTGGTATCTTGCAAGGATGGCGTTTGTTCCAGTTGTGTACTTGAAAAACATCATTGGGACAGTTTTGACAAACGTGCCTCTTGGCACGCCTCGGTTCCCTTGGAGCTTGTGCATAGTGACTTGTGTGGCCCTCTTCCATCTGCTTCATTTTCTGGTTTCAAATATTTCTTAACTTTCATTGATGACTACTCCAGACGCACTTGGGTTTGCTTCCTAAAACTTAAGAGCGAAGTATTTAACATGTTCTTGGCCTACAAGGCCGTTGTTGAAAAACAATCTGGTCACAAATTATTAAGTTAAGATCTGACAATGGAGGAGAATATGTTAACAACAAGTTCACTACTTTTTGCACTAAAGAAGGAATCCAAAAACAACACACTGTTCCATATACACCACAAAAAAATGGTGTAGCTGAACGGAAGAGCCACACTTTAAAAGAAATGGCTAATTGTATGACCCAATCTAAGGGACTAAGTCTTCAATATTGGGCTAAGGCCATAAATTGTGCAAATTACATAGTTAATTGCACACCCACTAAAGTTTTACAGGGTATAACACCGAAAGAAGCATGGAGTAAAATTAAACCAGATGTAAGTCACTTTAGTGTGTTTGGTTGTGAAGCATGGGCTCACATTCTGAATGAAAAACGGAAAGCATTGCAGCCTAAAAGTGAAAAGTGCATATTTGTTGGATATTCTGAAGATGTAAAAGGTTATAGACTTCTTCAGCCACATTTTCATGATATAATCATTAGAAGAGATGTTAAATTTGATGAAAATCTCTTGGCCTGTGAACCTAACTTGGCGGGTGTGCCATCTTTGTCCCGCGAGCCTGATTCGGCGATTGTGCCTTCTTCTTCTCTTCTTCTTCCAGCTTCCTTGACAGGTTTCCAACTCCAGTTTCTGATGATGACAGTGAGGATGAAAATCCACCTCCGCCTGCTCATGTTCCTCCAATTCCACCAGCACCAATACTTCCTCGATGGGTCCGTTCAACATGTGAAGCAGTCGGTGATCTTGCCGGTGATCCTAGAGATCAACGTCGAACACATTCTCAGTTTCAGCGAGTCTCTTCTCTTTTGGCTCAAGTTTCCCAGAATCATGATCCAAAAACTTTTGCAGAAGCTTCAGAAAATCCAGATTGGGATGCAACTATGGATGAAGAATATCGTTCCTTAATGACGAACGATACTTGGGATCTTGTTCCTCTTCCAAAAGGAAGAAAACTTGTCAGATGTAAATGGGTCTACAGAACTAAGTATGCATCAGATGGAAGTGTTGAAAGACTCAAGGCAAGGTTAGTTGCCAAAGGTTTTTCCCAAGTTAAAGGGATTGACTACAATGAAACCTTTGCCCCTGTAGCAAAAATGAACTCCATCCACCTTGTTCTTTCCCTTGCAACCTTACATAACTGGGAAGTCCATCAAATGGATGTCAAGTCTGCCTTCTTACATGATGATTTACATGAGGAAATTTACATGGAACAACCTCCTGGATATGTTCATAATAACTCTAGCCTTGCTTGTCTCCTTAAGAAATCCTTATATGGCCTTAAGCAAGCTCCTAGAGCTTGGTATGCCAAAATGGATAGCTTTCTCCTTGACACTGGTTTTTCTAGATGCCATTCTGACCCCAATGTCTATACCAAGAAAGTAAGAAACCATCTCATCATACTTGTTCTTTATGTTGATGATCTTATCCTTACTGGTAGTGACCCTAAACTTATAACCCATGTGAAATCCAGTCTTAAGCAAAATTTTGAAATGTCAGACTTAGGACATTTGCATTATTTTCTTGGTCTCCAAGTCTTGCAAACCAAAGAAGGAATCTGTCTTTCCTAGTCTAAGTATGCTTGTGACCTTCTTCGTCGCTTCCACATGGAAGATTGTAACCCAACCCCTTCTCCCTTCCAATCTAGAGTCAAACTTTCTACCACTTGTACTTCCCCTGAAGTAGATGCCACCTTGTATCGTCAGCTTTTTGGTAGTCTTTTATACTTGACTCATTCCCGTCCTGACCTTTCCTTTGTCGTTGGTTTTGTTGCCCGTTATATGCAAACTCCTCATGATTTATTTGAGGTACAATTCAATTTGGGATTCATTATAGTACAGGGGGGGGGGGGACCTTTGTTGGTTGGTTTCACTGATTCAGATTGGTTCGGTGATCCTGATGATCGAAAGTCTACTGCAGGTTATGTTTTTAGTTTGGGATCTGGACCTGTCACTTGGGCTTGTAAGAAACAACAAGCTCTTGCTCTTTCTTCAACAGAAGCAGAATATCGAGTCGCCGCTAATGCTAGTCAGGAAGATTTATGGCTTCGACAGATCCTTTCAGAGTTTGGATTCGAGCAGTAGCATCCTACTCCACTTTGGTGCGACAATCAAAGTGCCATCAAGCTTGCGAAATATCCAGTTCTACATCATCACATCAAACACATTGAGCTACACATACACTTCATCAGAAATATTGTTCATGATCGTGTTATTGAAGTGCTCTATTGCCCTACAGATGATCAAGTTGCAGACATCTTCACCAAGTCTCTTACAGAAGCGAAGTTTTCTAAACTTCGGTCTATGTTAGGAGTTCAGGAATGTGTCCTTAAGGGGGGATAGGCTCTAATGCCTCCTTCCTTCTCCTAATAGTGTCACTTTTGTAAATCCTTCAATCCTATCCGAAGTTGTTCTTAAGGGGGGATGTTAGGATATTTAGACACTTAGGAGTTAGTTAAGATCAACTTGTGTAATATATCCATTAGGTAAAAGTGTGTTTCTTTAGTATGCATTAGTATGCATTTGTAAATATTCTAATCCGACGGTCACGATATTTTCTAGACATAGAGTGATATGAAGGTTCAACTTCTCTTAGATCATACCTACCATTGATCCATGGCTTAACACCCGATTGGTCTATGATCTCTATTTAAAGAGCATAGAGGGTCCTTAGCTAGTTGATCGATTATGAGAAGCTCATATGTAACTTTCTTTCTTTTGCATAATAAATTGCTCTAAGTAGCTATTTAGTTGGGGTTGTGGACTGTTTCCCTCTCGAGGGTTTTAACCACGTGACAAACATTGGTGTGTTGATCTGTGATCTATTTGTGTGAAGCGGTTGCTGAAGGTGTTCAGTATTTTGGGAGTACCCTGTGTACCCGAACAAGAAGAAATATAAATAAGCAAGAGATGGAAGCATTGTAGTAAGCTTGTGACTTGAAGTATGAAGAAGATATGATATTTTGACTGGGAAAACTTCTAATTCTCAGGGTATCAATGGGTAGTTGATCACAGAAGAAGTTTATACAACAGAGCCAGACTGCATGAAAACAAAGGAGATGAACAACAAGAAGTGCACAAAATAGAAGGATACTATGTATCAAGATGTACAAAAAATATACACAATGAATGACGCAGATCACACAATCATAGAAGTGACAGTGTTGCAGAGTCGCGAATATTTGAAGATTGAAAATTGTTGAAGTCTTAAAGCAAACACTATCACAGATTGCAGACTATTGTGGTGCAGATAACTTAACACCAAGACACATATCCAAGAAGTTGCAGCAGTCGCAGATCGAAAAGTCGCAAATTGCAAACAAGGTAATTGCATCTTTCAATTTTATTTTGATACACAAATATTCTTATCAAGGAGGTAGGAAGGGAGAATGAAAATGAGTCATAGCTTCCTTTCAGTTGGTGCTGGTAAAATAATCAAGGAGGAAGAAATGGGGAAGGAAAGGGATTTGCAACTTCCTTTTAATTAGTGATGGTAAAACAATCAAGGAATATTAGATTCCTTCCAAATGGAGCTGGTAAGACAATTAGGGGGTTGTATACTCCTTCCAATCGGTGTGGATAAATACAATAGGGCGTTGGTGCTTCCATTTAGTTTCATCTAAAGAACACAAACAAAGATCTCAGCCTTCAACAGGTTGGTGCCAGAATATTGTGAGTTGGAGCTTGCGCAAAAGGGACAAATATCTGTTCAGGTTGTTGCCTAAATACTGCGAGTTGGAGTTGGAGAAAAAGGAACAAATATCTATTCAGGTTGGTGCCTGAAGATCAACAAGTCGATGCTTGTGTAGATAGTAGTCTTTACAAGTTGGTGTATGTAATCATCAAGTTGATACTTGCAAATCAAAGTGGTGCTTGAGTAATTTGGTGCTCACAATCAAAGATTGTTGTCTCTCATAAATGTAATCATTTATATATATAAATATACTTTATATAAAGTTATTTCTATAAGTTTTGTGCGCAACTATATCCATTATTATTTCTGTAAAAAAGTTTTTAAAAGTGCAAAATTGTGTTGTGTAAATAGTATAATCGACTCAATATACGGATTCACTCGTTATATAATAATTCCAACAATATTTTTTTTTCAGAAGAAAAAATCTCGTCCTTAGTATTCAATGAGTATCAAAGGGCATATTACATAATTGGGTTGAGACCAAAATTGACATCAGCTAATGATGTAATATAGATCCGAACCAGCCAGACCATAAATGTCTAATACACACCAAGACAAAGGTGAGAATGGTGAGGCCCCTCCAAAAATACATACAGACACCCATCTAGAGAGCACAAAGAGAGACCAGACCACTTCACCAGGGAGCGCCACTATCCATGATCGAAAAAAAGGATCCCAAGGATCTGATCCATACATCGTGCCCAAAAAAGAAAGGGAGACCAAGCTCCAACACAAAAATCTCAAAAGAGTTTGAATTCCCCGTACTGAATAATAGAATCATTATAAAACTGAAAGATAAGAAAAAGGCCTGAGTCCAAAACCAGGGCCTCTTTGGAGAAGCCATCTACACTCTGATTGTGCTCTCTGTATACATGTTGCAAGTCTAGGCTTAGAAAATTTTGCATCATTTGTCTAATGGCCTTGCACCATTTATCTAAAGCCAGGAAAGCCAAGGCTGCCTTGCCATTTTCCCAGTTGATGAACACTGATGAATCCCCAAAAAATATTTAGAGAGGGGAGACCCAACATATTTTCCCAATACAGAAGAGACCACAGGACCAATAGTTCATCCCTAGTGTTTGTACTTAGACCACACCCCAGCATGATGTGAAAGGAGTAAACTTGGTTGATTGCTAGATATACTCCAGCCCCTCCCAATCCATTTGTTGCACCACCATTGAAAAAACCGACCAGATATGCAAATACTGGAGAAAGCCTAATAACTCGGATTTTATTTCTTCTTTCTGGTACTAGGAATCTGAGGATAAGTTTACTTACCTTATTGATAAGGACATCGAGAGATATTCTTTTTTCTTCAAAAATGGCCTTATTACGTGCATTCCAAACACACTAGCATACAAAGAAAGGAAAATAATAGTGATGGGAATTGAGACTTTCCCAAGTCACCAGAAAATCCTCCAAGGAAGCATTCAACGCAGGAAACTTACAATGGTGTAAGTATCCCAGAGCTGCAAAAATACACTTGGTGACATCACAATCCACAAAAATGTGTTAAACTGAATCCTCTCCTGAGAGACATAGCACACATCTCCCAGGACCATGCCATCCTCTGCCCACCAGGTTATCCCAAGTCAGGATACGATTTTTTAATGCTAGCCAGACAAAGCATTTTATCTTTAGGGGGAAGTAGAGGCCCCATAACCCAGTCGTCAATTTATCCTCACATGGGGTCAGATGAGAGTTTGTGATCAAGTCATATACTAGGGCTGCAATCACTCTCCTAGTCTTTTTGTTATGGGATCAAATCAAAAGTCTGGTTCCTAAACCAAACAGATACCACCACTCTATAACCTGACAATATAAGACTCCCATGTTGATCTCCATTCACCTCCCAGCTCCAAATCATCGGTAGATAACCAATAGGACTGAGCATCCACAACGGGGTTCCAGGCATGCTGTAGAGTCAAAATACCATAGTCACAAAGGTAGCTCCTAAGATCCTGGTCGAAAAAGGACAGGACGAGGAACCAATGACTATATCCTGTCCATTGCCCACCTTCCAGCTTAAGCATTTACCCAGCCAAGGGATGGTCTTAACAAAACCATTCCAGAAAATAGAAGCTCTTATGAGCAATAAATTCTTTTTTCTAAGCCACACATCCAGAGGCTGTTCCTTTAGGTACTTTGCCGAGATGACCTGATGCCGAATTCCAGAATCTTTAAGAGCCTTCCAAAGACTACCGAGTCCTAATGAGATGCTGAAACAAGACATGTTTTTTATGCCCCAACCCCCATAATCAAGAGGCCTGGCCAGGGTCTGCCAATCAACCAGATGGAATTGAGATCTGTTCTTACTTGATCCCCATAGGAATGAGAAGATCCTTTGCCTCATCTTACTAAGAATAGAAATCAGAATCAGAGCCAAAGCAAACCAGTAGACTAGTAAGCTTGAAAGAACAGCTCGTATGAGGACAAGTCTTCCTCCAAGAGAAAGAAGTTTAAATGCCCAGTTTCCAATTCTTTTTTCAAATCTCTTCAAGAACCAGAGCCAGTCCTTCACCCCATAACCTAAAGGTTTGATAAAGTACCCCAGGTACTTAAAACCTAGATGAATGGGATTTTCATCATAAGGTAGAAAAAGGCGAATGTTATTGAGTATCCCCGTCTCCACTTCATTGAAAAGAAAACCAGACTTATCCATGCTTATGCTCATGCCTGAAGCAGAACATAAGGTCTCAAGAATCACCTCAAAGGAAATCCACTCCTCCAAAGTTCCAAGACCAAAAATTACAACATCATCAATGAAGAGAAGGTGAGTAAGGGCAAGGGATGCTGAAATTTTTATGCCCTTATTTTACTATCTGCCTTTACATCTTTTAATAACAAACTAAGACCTTTTATGACCAGAATAAATAGCAATGGAGACAGAGGGAAACCCTGCCTGATACCTCTCAAAGCAGTGAAGAAACACGAGGGTGATCCATTGATGAACAGATAAAAGTTAGCTAAAGTGATACAACCCATTATCCAGTTCACCCCCATCAGAGGAATATCAATTTGAAGCATGATGAGTCTCAAGTAGGTCCAGTTAACCCGATCAAAAGCTTTTACCAGATCAAGCTTTAAAACTAGAGCACATCTTTTTTTTACTTGATCGTATGCAGAGCTTCCTGAGTGATTCCCACTGGTTCGATAATTTTCCTATTTTTAAGGAAACCAAACTGTTCCGGGGAGATGAATTTATCCAGGAAGGGTTTAAGCTTGAGAGCAATGATTTTTTATATCAGCTTGTAGGTCAGATTGCAGAGGGAGATGGGTCTAAAGTCAGCAAAGGTGGCAGGATTTTCTTTTTTAGGGATTAAAGAGATGAAGGTTGAGTTCATAGATGGGGTAACCTTCCCAGAGGACTGAGAGGATTCCACAGCAGCCAGGAGACCCCTACCTAGCAGTTCAAAAAAGCCTAAGAACAATTCCACAGGCCAGCCATCTAGGCCTGGGATTTTATCCTTCTGAAAGGACTTCAAGGCCTCTTCCACCCTAGAGAGACCTCTGACACAAAGATGTTAGCTTCTTCACTTGAAAGGAAGGCAGGAAAAAGTTTGACCACCTTTAACTAATCCACAATGCTAGTCTTGTTATCATCCTTGAAAATATCAGAGAAATGCTTAACACCCATCCATTTATGTTGATCTTCACAATCAATCCAATCCAATTTTTCTTTCTGAAGAGCCTAGATGAAGTTATAGTTTCTGCGGGCTGAGGCAATATAGTGAAAAAACTTAGTGTTGGAATCCCCTAAAGCATCCCACTTAACTCTGCTCTTTAGCTGCCAGGTTAGTAGCTCATGAACGAGTATGATTTTCTTCTTGACTCTGAGGGATTTAAGTAAACTGTTGTCTTCCATCGAGAGAATGGCAGAAGGACAAACTACAAGGAGTTCACATATTTTTTCCTCAATCCCCGAAGATTCTAACTTCATAAGTTGAGATCTTTCCTTTGTCCAGTTTTTTACCTCTACTTTTAAATGCCTTAACCTGAGGGTCAAGCTGTCCATACCCTCATGTGCCCGAGGGCAATTTGATGAGGATTGCAATCCAATACTAACTTAGAGAATCCCTCCTCCAAGATCCATGCCCGATTGAACTTGAAAGGGTATGAGTGTGCAACAGATGGGATAATGGTCAGAGACATCTACAATAGACGACCAAACTCTATACCAATGAAAAGAGGGCACCAGGTCTGCGGAGAACAAGAATCTGTCAAGCCTCTTACTAATACCATCATTCCCAGCCCTACCATTTTTCCAAGTGGGGACTGCATAAGGAGGAACAAGGTCCACCAACTGATGGTCTGAGAGAAGATGAGTAAAAAAGGGGGAAAAAAGATCCAAATAGACATAATTCTTCCAAATTTCATCAACAATATATCTCATATGACAAAACAAAAGATCAATTTTAAAGGTTGTTGCCTATACAATATACACAAAATTTTTAAAAACAATGGAATAATGACCTGAATCAACCTCTACATTGAACAAAGAATTGCCTTTACATAGTACAAATGCCCATGATAGAGATCAATAATATATATTACTATTAATGTGGCACTACCATGTAAATGTTTTCTATCACACCTTTATGTTGACTAATTTCAACATTAATGTCAACCTGATGTCATACCATAACATCATCACACTTAATCGCTATTTTGAGGGATGTTTGCTATTGGGGTCGTTGACCTAACTAATCATTGTCACTACCAAAAGGAAAATCATCATTAGTAGACCTCATTAAATTATTCAATAAATTTAGAAAGTGATCCTATTAAACACGTATGCATTCGTCATTATTAAATGAATTTATAAGTTTACTATCTTAAACACGTAATGAATTGGTCATTGCTATGTATAGGGATGTGACTGGCACTGGCTGATTCAGCGATTTGAAAGCAAAATCTTTCATTGGGCACATAAACTTCTCCCTTTGGGAGGCCGGTTAACTCTTTTACAAGCAGTTTTTTCAAGCATCCCGGTTTACTGGTTTGGTCTCGCTCCCATTCCTGTATCTGTATTGAACAAGCTTAGAAGTCTTACATTTGCTTTTCTCTGGGGCTCCTTTGGTAACAAGCATCGATACCATCTGTCAGACTGGAAATGCCTCTCCTGGTCGTATTTGTATGGGGGATGGGGAATTAAGAACTTGTATTGGTTCAGTATAGCTCTTAGATTAAAAAAAATTGGTTGGTACTTTAGAATGATGGACTTTGGCATGATGTTGTTGTCAGCAAATATCTTAAGAAGCACTCTGTAGAGACTTGGCTCAAAGGCAAGCACTTTAATTACCATGGTGCATCGGTCTTCTTCTGGATGGGTTTCTTGTTAACTCTCCCGTGGCTTGGAAAAATCCTTGCTTGGCAGGTGGGCTGCGGTAATAGTGTTCTTATTGGCATTGATCCCATTATTGGTGTTCAGGACTTTATCACATTCCCTGCCAGGTTTAAGGAATTCTTGGAGGATTTGGATATTGTCTCACTGTCTCAGGCACGTAATACCCTGCCAGGATCACACAAGTATTGGTATACTGCTGACGATCTCTGTGTTACGGGTGACTGGAAAATTATATGGGATTCCTTCACGAGAAGCCTGGAAATTGGGGGTATTCGCCTCAATAATCAGCCTGACTCTCTACTTTGGGATTTTAACAAGCATGATGGTACTGTTTCTGCAAAACTGGTGTATGATTGTATCGTCCATTCCTTTTCTCCTCGGGCTGGGAGAAGTTTACTTTCAAATTTATGGACTGGTTCTCTCCCTAGGAAAATTTGCTATTTCATTTGGTTGGCCCTACAGAACAAGATACTTACTTGGGATAATCTCCAGAAGCGTGGTTGGACTGGACCTAGGGTCTGTGCTCTCTGCACTAAGGTTGTTGATTGTGTACAACACCTCTTTTACCATTGTGTAGTTTGGAAGAATGTTATCATGATCATTAAGGGACAATACAATATATAGCCTTCCTTTCAGTCAGTAGATCTCAGCTCGTTTTTGGACAGGTGGACTGACTATTTCTCCAAAAACTCAGCCTACTATTATCTCCCATTTCTTGCCATGTGGGTTGTTTGGAAAGCAATAAATGCCTCTATTTTTGAAGGGAAAATTATAACTATCACCAGCATCATTCATCAGATTACTTATTTCTCACAGTTGTATTGTCCATCAGTCATTAAAGTTAAAAAGTCTAGATCCATGGGACAGGGTCCTGTCCTTAAATATCCCTGTGGCTTCTTTGATGGGGCATCTACTAGAGGTGTTGGAGGGGTTGGCTTTGTCTAATTTTGAGCAAGACACACTCCTTCGAGTTTGCGTTGGGGACAGGTAACGGTACCAACACAAAAGCAGAATTGATTGAGCTTTGGGCCCTTCAGCATACAGCCCAAATGATGGGGATACCCAAGATCAGAACATATGGTGACTCTTTAGTCATCATAAATTGGGCAAACGGTACAACATCCCTTTCACCACCTGATCTTCATCACTGGTGTAGGGATATAAGAAAGCTATGCTCTTGCTTTCTGAAGATGTCTTTCTGCCATATCTATCGTGAATACAACCAGCTTGCAGACAGACTCTCTCAAAAAGCTCTTTCTTTGGCTTTGGGAACAGGTTGTTACTTTGAATTTTTTGATGGCCATTTGGTCTCTCGTGACAAGATTGAGCTCTTTTGAGCCAGGTGCTGAAGCTTGTACTCCTCTTCTTGATGCACCCAATATCATTTAGTTTGGAGCAAACTCTTTTAGACTGCAGTTCTACACTCTTGTGTTCACGATAGATATGGTTTGAGCGGCAGTCTTACTAATGGGATCTGTATGTTGGAGATGTTCATGCCCCCCCTTGCAGCTTGTTGTGTTGTGTCTGTAGCCTGTTTGTGTTGTGTTGTGATCTCCCCATGAAGTAGTTGTTTTATGTTTATATTGATCTCCCATCTCGATTGTAACCCATTTATTGGGATGGCATTTCAGATGCCCTTTGATTCTTAATGAATAACAAGGACAGGGTTTTTTCTTCTGAAAAAAAGGGATGTGTAGACAGGAGGCCAAGAGGATAATTCGAGACTAGTCTCTTTGCCAATATAGTACTACGGGTTGGTGTGGGACTGAACAAGATGTTTTGTTTTGCATATATATATATATATATATATATATATATATAATAGGTTGATCTAGTCTTTTGATTTGTGAACATTTTCTAATCTCATTTTATAAGAAATATTAAATTGTAAAAGGGATGTGTTTTTTATCATTTTCACAAAATTATGTATTTATTATTAATTTGAAAAGATTTAATTAAAGATTTGACTTTTTTACTCATTACTCAAACTAATCATTCTAAATTGGTGTGAGGTTTGGGGATTATACTTTTGGATAGTAAACTAAAATATGATATAGAACATACCTAACACAATAATATCCAAACATCTTTACGTGGAGATATTAATGTTTTATGATGTCATTTTTACCTAATTTAGCATAGCCTCACTTATTGCTTCAAGGATATTTCATGTGGTGATAATTATACATAGGGTTGGATGAGGAATAAGCCAATTACATATTGGTCCTTTTAGATATCTATATATTGCTCTCAAATCGTACATTTAACAAAGAAATCATGGGATCGATTCATGTTGGTATGTGAGGGTTTTTTCATTGTTTCACCTCATTGACCTTGATATTGGCATACCACCTTTGCATAGATTTTCAATGGATGCTCTCTATCTCTCCAGGGGTGATATAAACATGGGTATTTGTATTGTGATTTATAGAGCCTATTTTCATTTCACATTGTCTAAGTCTAGAGAACCACTTTGTCTCAAACTTCAACAGTACTCAAACTTCTATCTTTTGTGCAGTTATGAGATCTTTCAACACTAGGGGTACACCATACTCTAGATGCCTTGTAGCTTAATGGTCCCTCTTGCCTAGCATAAAGTTTTCTCTCACCAACTTTGCATTGAGACATATCACCATATTCCTTGGAAAACACCATTTTTGTCAAATCTACTCCTTAGAGACCGATACCGAGGACCAATTTATATTTCTATGTTCTCCCTATTTTTAGATTAGAAGATCGGTTCTTTGTTAATTCTGAGATTCATTTGTTTCTCTCTAGATAGTCATGGCTCATGAGGACTAAAGATGTTCAATATTTATCAAAGAGTTACAAGAAGCCAATATCCCAAACCGACATACCCCACATTGATTACCTCTTACTTTAAATCCTTTGACACTAGTAGGAAAAGATCCCATATCCATCGTCTAAGCTCATATATTAGACTTGTAATGTTTCATAAACCTAATCATTACCATGTCTTCATGTCTATCATATATCTCTTTATGCCCTTGATTATTAGAAATATGTCTCCAAAACAACATGCTTTTAAATACAAAACCTCCTCCTCCTTATTTTCTCCATTATTTCACATCTCTTTTTAATAATATTTTTATTCACTTTTCTTTCTTTCTTTCTTTCTTTTTTTATAATATACTTTATATCATCTTTATATTATATTCTTTATAATTATAAACTACCTTTATTTTTATTAAATTTTAAATATTAAAATATTACATCATATATTTTATTAAAATAATATCATATATATATTTTTAACACTTTAATTATATTCAAAGACTTTATAATTTGGTTTACTAAATACCATGTTTTCGAGAAAACAATTTACTAAAGATTATAATGTAATAAAACTATCTTATAACATGTGAAGAGATTCCTTCCCTTAAGAGTTTGTTTCATAGGTGTTTGGATTAAACATTTGATTATGTTTTATTAAAACAATATCATATATATATATATATATATTTAAAACTTTAATTATATTCAAAGACTTTATAATTTGGTTTACTAAATATCATGTTTTCGAGAAAACAATTTACTAAATACCATAATGTAATAAAACTATCTTATAACATGTGAAGAGATTCCTTCCCTTAAGAGGTTGTTTCATAGGTGTTTGGATTAAACATTTGGCTCTAACTATTAGACGCGGTCTCGTTGGGTATACACATGATAAATAATATTTTAAAAAGTTAATGAAAAAACCTAAATATGATAATGCAATATAACTATCTTATATCATGTGAAGAGATTCCTTCCATTAAGAGGTTATTTCAAAGGTGTTTGGATTTAACATTTGGTTCTAACTATTAGACTGGTTTCGTTGGGCATACACATGGTAAATAATATTTAAAGAAATCTATTGTATGCCACTCCCCCGGCAGCCACTAGATGTATTCTCATTGGAACAGACTATTATCCGGTATATTTCTCTGTGATGTAATCCCCTTTGGGCGGGTGTTTTCAATGCCCTTTGATTCTTAATAAGAATACCAAGGACAGGCTTTTTCTTCCTGAAAAAAATAATAATATTTAAAGAAAGTTAATGAAAAAACCTAAATATTTAATGATTAACGATAGTTGAATGTTCGAATGTTGATGGAATGATTAAAATATTTATATTTTATTATTTAAGGAAGTTTTAAGTATTTTTAAAGAAAATGGTTAATTTTAAAGTTATTTTTTTCGATCAATTTTTGTTAGTTTATTTGGTTAAGGTGTGAGTCTCGTAAGTAGCATGACTTGGGTTCAATTCTCCATAAGGACAAGTTAGTTGGGAGGAGACGCCCAAAATCCAAACAAGTTGAGGATTGGTGTGACCTAGATTGAGTGCGATCACCGTGTGATTTTGACAGCTTAGATACCCCTGGATCATGGTTTCTTAGTCCAAAGGTCACTCCCGCAAGTTAGAAATATTCTAGCAAACAAACAAAAAAGTTGTTTTTTCTCATATTTCTATTTATATTATTTTTATTTATGACATTTTTAGTATCTATAATTTCATCAACATCATAATAATATTGTGTGCAAACTTATGGATTTGCATTGTGTAAAAATTTAGAAGTGACCGACACATTGTGGGTGGGCCCTCCACCCATCATCAGGATCATTCAAAGATATGGCACAATAGAAAAGAAGAGGGCAGTAGAGTATATATAGAACATTAAAAACTAGTCGTTGATTATAAAAACTAGTTATTACTAGAATAGAACCAAATCTAGGTCCAAGTTAAGGACTGAGAAAGAAGTCTCTAAAGGGATGCCTCATTACCAAAATAATGGTAAGGTCCACCCAGACCAAGACCAAAGTTGCTTTTTCAAAGGTTTGTAACACAAAATAGGAGAATGATGGTTGAGGTTTCAATCCTGAAACACCTTGGGTTTGCATTAAGCAAAAAGGATGTGTTGATGCCTGGAAAAATCCCAGGTACCAATAGTAGGGATTCTCCCCAATAATTGATCCCAATTAGATTGTTTATCATTTGGAATGGGGAATCTGTCCGATTAGTGGCCCGACTATCGTATAATTAAAGAAAGTTTTAAATCTGTTTTACCGGTTGTAGCCTGGTCCACTTTTTATGTAATTTTATATTTTAGTATGAGATGCAAGTGCCTATATTAAATGCAAGTGATTGTTGAAACCGTAACCTCACAAGCAGCTAGCCACAAGTGAGCTTTTCCAGGTTCTTACCTCTCACCTTACATGAATCCATTGCTTGCCAATCACCTCTAGGAAAGCAAGCAAAGAAACAACTAATCTATTCTAACTATCCACAGGGAGAGAAGATTAAAAATTAACATGAGAAATGTATTTTATTGTTTGCATGTATAATCCTACATATAGTTGTTAAATTCTTTACACATAAATACAACAGAAAGGTAATCACAAAGATAGCTTTGTTAAGTTAAAACATCCATTACTCAAATATTGCACAAGATTCATAACATAAATAAAACCATTCATAAACGCTGAAATAATTCAACAAGTTTAGAAGGATCTCACGGATTGTATAGCAGGCTAAAAAAAAAAAATCGTCATTCAGCAATCCACACAACCGTTTTGAAACTCATATAATCCTTCCTCCAACAAAAATTTGGTTCTCTTTATTTATAAAAGAAGTAGTTCTAATACAAATATCTTCAGCATGTATCAGCTAGAAAAAGTCCTCTCTCATATCTATTCTACCCCTATTTATACAAATTACATATGACTTTTCAGCTACCCTAGCCTCTTAGGATTCCTTAACTCTTCGATTACAAATTTTTTTGCTCTAGTGTGCTCACTAGGAAAATCAGAATAAATATAACATATTACATAAAGCTGCCACATGGAGATAGAAAAAATTCTTATGTGGGCCCAACTGGTTTCTTAATAAACACACTCCATGCATGAGCTTCCTCCTTGATGATTCGATAGTCTACTAGCTCAAACAACCGTGCATTCAATTCATGTTTGGCTATCTAGGATTCTATCTCTTTAACTCTTGGTGCAGTTTTCCTTAACGACTCCTCAAAGAGATATTTATGGACTGAAGCTTGCACAACCCAGATTCCAATCACTTCCTCACCAATATTTTCAATCTTTTGAATTCCTTGGTCGCCTTCCTACAACTTGTCCTGTAGATTTTTTAAATGTTGATCCTTTTCTAGAAAATCTTGAATCTGAGTTGTTGCTAAAGCTTGACATTTGTTGTGTGTCATGCACACCTTCTTGTAGAATTCTTTGCACTTTTCCACAGTCTTTTCCACTGTGGTGTTCAATCTTTCTGTTGCTCTGTTGCTGAAATTCAAGAGTGCTAGCTCCATCTTCAATCCTCCCATAGTCTTTTGGGGCATGTTTTCAGGAAAAACTGTGTTGGTTCCAATCCATTCTAAATGACTTTGCACAAGCTCTATGACTCCTGATAACCTTTTCTAAAATTTCGATGAGTCATTTGCTATCTCCTTTAATCTGGCCTCTATCTACTTAATTTTGTATATGTCTCCTACCAATTTCAACTGAACCTGGTTTATCTTCCTTTGCAATGAACAGGATTGACTTCGGAATGGGGCAATATCTGGATGCTTCTCATTAGCTATCTTGAGTTGTTTCTCTGGCAAGTTGTTATGTGTCTCTAATTATTTCTTTCTCTGGTTGGCTGCGTTTTTCTGCGTTTCCAACTCTGCCACCTTGCTTTCGAAATCTCTTGTTTCTCCCTCAGTGATTGCATTTGACAGTATTAGTGCATCCTTTTCTGATTCTAGGGCTTGGCATGCTTCCCTTAGTCTTTCACACTCTGGAAAAGTATCATCATACTTCCTTTTTAAATTATGTCCCTCTCCTCTTTCTTTTCTCAGAGTTTCCTTCATCTGGGACATCTTTTCTTCATACTGTTCAGCATCCTCGACCATCTTACCGACATTAAATCCATTGGATTAGGCTGCTGCTACACCTGCCATTGCGAGCAGTCGAGGATCTTCATGGGTCCTATGCATAACCGTCTCCTCAGTCACCATGACTTCCATAGGTTGACCACCCATTTTCATCCTGTTTTTCTTCCTCCTCACAATTCTTTTATTTTCGAAGTAAAAAATATTGTGTCGAGGTTTGCTACATCCTGTTCACGGGATGGAGTGAAAGGTATCAGTCCAAGCTCTACTGAGGGAGTCAGGTTCCCTGTCATTGTCACTAATACATATGAGCCAATTTGCGACAGTTTTTCATTGCTATTTCCATGTTTTGTCGTCTCAATTGTGACGATAATGTTCTTGATGCTTCGTGGCACTTATTTCGTCGATCTAATGACGAAATTTACAAGCCATCTATATAGCAATGAAATATGGCCGCCATGTGTCTTCTATAAAGTGGCCTTGAAATTGTTTTTTTTTAATTCATTTTCTACGTTTCATCGCTCTATCGACAAAACTTTCGTCCCTATAACGACGAAAATATGGCCAAAAACTGCTAGGAAAAAATTGTTTCCACGCAAAACCGTGGAACAGTTTCAACGAACTATTGTCTCTCTATCGATGAATTCTGGAATTTGAACATAAATTTCTTCCACGCAAAACCGTGGAAAACCAATCTCTATCGACGAAATCTGCAAGTTGAACGGTAATTGTTCCACGAAATTGCGTCGCTATAGCGATGGTATTCGTGGAAAGCCACCCGGGGTTTCAACGGTTTTGTAATGCCCGCGACAAAAGTTCGTCGATATTGAGATGAAACTTGGAGGTTTCAAAAAAAAATTAAAAACCATGGAAAGGCACCTTCCTTTCCACGGTTTTGGATCTTCAATAAGCGCTTGTGATTGATTTGCAGTATTGTGGATTTTTTGTGTTTATGGACAAGCGAATCCACAGATACACTTCAAGAATCAACAGTCAATAAATCAATACCTTGGACAACTTATCCCATTCAATTATTTCTTGTGGCATGATTATATGCCTAGATTAAATTTTGTAAGCACTTATTCAAAACATAGCATCTATTGTATATTGGTCTGATGTACACATTTCCATGTTGGTTTCTAATTACTTGCAATATTTCCATACTTATTCATCATAGCCAAATAAGGTCCTTATAGAATGGTCTTATTCATACCCTCTGTGCATATGAAAATTGTATGGTTTCATCTGGGTCCAATGTGCATCCTATGAACTTCCAAATTTTTTATCAGGCAGACAGAAAGGTGATAGAATTTTCTATCACCTTTCTGTCTGCCTGATAAAAAATTTGGAAGTTCATAGGATGCACATTGGACCCAGATGAAACCAGACAATTTTCATATGAACATAGGGTGTGGATAAGACCATTATGTAAGGACCCTATTTGGATGTGATGAATAAGTATGGAAATTTCAAGTAATTAGAAACCGACACAGAAATCCGTACATTAGACCAATATACAATAGATGCTATGTTTTGAATAAGTGCTTACAAAATTTACTCTAGGCATATAATCATGCCACTAGAAATAATTTAATGGGACAAGTTATCCAAGGTATTGATTTATCAACTACTGATTCTTGAAGTATATCTATGGATTCACTTGTCAAACCAAGCATAAAATAACAGAAACTGAAAATTACAATAAGTCGCTCTACCACCATTGAAGTGGGCTATATCATAGATGTTGCAGGTATTACAATGTTATTTGCAATGGAAAGTGCTAACACCATATCTGTCCTATAAAGGCAGTAGGTTCTAGGCTCTAGATTCTATTGAGATGCATTATTTTCAATTATAAGATTTAGTTCCAGAAGAAAATGTTAAATGGATTGATACGATCAATGGACTATTTGATGCTACAAGGGATTTTAGCAGTGAAGAATCAGGGTTTGAGAATTTATTAGTGTATATATGAAAATATCCTCAAATTTGAGATCTGAATTAATAAATTAAATCCTGCTACAAACTTGCAAATGATATGTCTTTTCCAACCAGCAACCAAGATTTGTGAAAACAGAATGTTTTAACCTTTAGTTAGATTTGAAATAAGGTACACGTGAGGCTAAAACTAGGGAAGATCTAGGAATTTCACTTATTAATCTGAAGTTTTCAACCCTGCAAATCAACCTTTTAATTATGTTTTAGACCAGATTTAATCAGCGCTACAGAGCAGATTTCTAGAAGGTAATTCCTAGGCACAAACTAGGGAAAACCTACCATGCGATTTGATGTTTTAGGGATGAGTTTAATACATGTAAATGACAAAAAAATTCAAATCTTATAAAACAGAAAATGAAAGATGAATTAAGATTTAAAATGGCATAAAAGTTGTGATTAGTGCCTAACAAAACGAAGTTAGGAAGATGGGGTCAATTGAGGATCTCATTGAGGCTTTAGTGATTAAAGAGTAGATAGGGCTGAATGGTTCAAACCCAATCTACTCCTTAATAACTAGATCCACTTCAGAAATATTCAATAGGAAAATCCTAAGCTAGACATTAAATATTTGTCAAACAAGAGCCACGAGGTGGCAATGTCACCGCTATTCCTAAAAATTATTACTACAAGACAAATGCTATAGAATGGAAATATACCTTTGTTTCAACCCTAACAAATATTCCCATGCCAAACCAATAAATCTATCATAATACACTTGTAATATAACCAAGGTTCGCCCAACAAGTCACAGGGCACTTACCAAAAAAAACTTTAAAAAAATCAGCTAATGTTGTCTGGAAAATGTGTTCTTGGGGTAATTCCACCAAGAGATGTGGTTTTGGAGTCACATTCCACATGTCCTGCAAAGCAAATCAACAATCAATCTATCCAGCACACATTTTCCACCAGAATATCAACTCGCATTTAAATGCTATATTACAATACCGTGTCCTCATTGATGTGGAAACTTGTGTTTGTATTCGACAAGATTTCTTTAACCATTGTATTAAAATGAAAACAACACAAATTTTAAATTTTAAGACAAAAATATATTAAATACACATATAAATAGGTTTTTACTGGAAATGTGTGGACACTGTTAATACCACCATCCTGTCAAACAATATAAAACAAAAAACAGAGGAAAGAGTCATGTTGTCTTACTATATGAATAAAATGTCACTAAATACTCCGGATAAATCTTTGTTATCTATGAATGTTACTTTCCTGCAAATAATATTTAGATATGGAAATATTTGTTCTAACATAATGCACTTTGAGGAGCTCATAGAATGCTTTTGTAGCACACATATAAATGCATTTTTGTTGACTTATAAAAAAAACTAAAGAAACAGTTTAGGAGAGGAAGTTCAGGGATGAACCTGCAGAGCTATGAGCATGGGCTTGTTGTGAGAATCATTGCATATGATGTTTCCATATTTATTCGTTCTCCCATTGCATCTTCCACATAGACGTGGGGACCCCAGTGGATTATTTTTGGCCCCTTTTCTATTATTTATTTCTCATATTTTCTCCTAACAGTCCTCACAAACTCGGTGACCGACATCTTTTCCACGACATCCTCCAACTGCAGAGTTAAATTCAAACCATTAAGAAGCAAAAACCTGAACATGAATTTGTTCTCCACAGGTTCAGGCTTGGGTTTCTTCTTAGGAAGCACTCCAAGGTAGCCCTCATTGCTGCTTCTTTTCCTCCTGGTAGAATATTCTTCCATCTTGGACACAAGAAATGGAAAACCGCAGAGGGAATATTGTGTTCTTCTATCGCAACGCTTGCCTACACTTAGAATTTGCAAGAATTGATGCATGCAACGGGCTTTCGTTAGTTTATTCAGAGACTGCTATGGATGGGGTCGATGTCTCACTAATTACTCAAAGCAATTATGCATGTACAACTCAAGACAATCTTTAGCATTCCACAATTGCTACAAAGCTCCGCTTAGTAGCCTCAAAACCACTCTGAGCAAAAAAAAACCAGTTTGCTATAGAACATTTGGGCTTCAAACTCCAATAATTCAAGTTCGGGAGGTTCTATCAAGCTTGTATGTGATTGAACACCAGGATATGTAGTGCACCCACAAAGGAAATTGCAATTGATGTTAAGCAAATTCTCCTTAGAGAGGGTATTCTAAGAGACTGAGACTATTAGGTTATGTGCACTTCTGCTGAAATCTCCAAGGACGCTATTTATTCATCAATTTCTTTGCAAAAAGAGGACAAACCATGCACCATTTTCATTAGAACTTCTTAGCGCAAAAGAACCTCATGATAGCGGGTAACCAAGGGAAAGCTACAAACACTCAACTTTAGTAGTTAAACATAGGGAAAACCTGTCCGAAATGTGAGCACGGTGCACTACAGAATAGGTGAACACAACACTAGTACTACTTACTACACTGCTCCTAAGAATGCAATGGAAAAATGAGGTGGGAACTCTAAAACCCAGGGAAAAGTAGGGAATGGTACATCAAGAACACATTAAAGATAGTTAAGTCTGATATTTTTATGTTTCTATACAAACATTGGATATGAAGCATGATGAAGAGGCTATAAATGAAAATAGCAAAGTTATATTATACGACAAGTACACGCAAGTCATATAAAATATTAATGCCTAGGGAGAATGTAGGCAAGGAAAGAACCCTTTACCTTATCAATCATCTTTCGCTAGGTTGCTTGCAAAGAGTTGTCCTAATAAACGAAAACCCACCTTGTTGGCTGGAAATTAAATTTATAAATTAAATAAATAATCCATTCCTAGACCTATACACAAGTGGTCATTTTGCTAGGCATGGAAAATATCAAAATACTCTATGAAATAATAATAAAATGGGCATACAGCGAAATCGGCTAATGCTGTCTGGAAAGTGTGTTCTTGGGGTAATTCCACCAAGAGATGTGGTTTTGGAGTCACATTCCACATGTCCTGCGAAGGAAATCAACAATCAATCTATCCATCAGACATTTTCCACCAGAATATCAACTCGCATTTAAATGTTATATTACAATATCGTTGCCTCACTAATGTGGAAACTTGTGTTTGAATTCGACAAGATTTATTTAACCATTGTATTAAAACGAAAACAACACACAAATTTTAAAGTTTAAGACAGAAATATATTAAATACACATATAAATAGGTTTTTACTGGAAATGTGTGGACACTGTTAATACCACCATCCTATCAAACAATATAAAACAAAAAACAAAGGAAAGAGTCATGTTGTCTTACTATATGAATAAAATGTCACTAAATACTCCGGATAAATCTTTGTTATCTATGAAATGTTAACTTTCCAGTAAATAATATCCTACACGGGTGTGGCTCATTGGTGGTTCAGTTGTTATGAAGTCACTTGTTGTAAATTGGAGGTCACGAGATCAAATCCCACCCAGGTTTACCTGTGTCCCATGTCTTGCGAAGGGTGTGGGGAAGCTAGGGGTATAGGGTAGCGGGAATGGATCCCTAGACCCTGTTTCATGTGAGTACCATCCCAGCTCTAGTTGTCAATTCCCCTAGTACTAAAAAAGAAACTTTCCAGTAAATAATATTTGTTCTAACAGAATGCACTTTGAGGAGCTCATGGAATGATTTTGTAGCGCACATATTAATACATTTTTTTTTTACTTATAAGAGAATACTTCAATTTCTTGTTGACTCTAAGACTCACCCCATCAACATGCATTCTACAACCATGTGCGTATATGTCATATAAAGAGAGAGGAAGAGAGAGAGAACTTTACGAAATAGTGCAAGCCCTTGAGATAGGTAAGGGGGTGAAAGATGGGGCATCTTCGAAACAAGAGATATTTTATCGTCACAAAACCGTAGGATTGACAAATTAGTTGAAGCATTCATTGCCATAGTATCCAAAACCAAATCCACCTCTGCTCTCCAACGATCAGAACGCAAAGAGCCACCCTGCAAGCATTATCAAAATATAAACAGAGTTTTA
Source organism: Pseudotsuga menziesii (assembly GCA_001517045.1). Classification (NCBI taxonomy): domain Eukaryota; kingdom Viridiplantae; phylum Streptophyta; class Pinopsida; order Pinales; family Pinaceae; genus Pseudotsuga; species Pseudotsuga menziesii. The sequence goes on from LPNX010538206.1 coordinate 932,436, forward strand.
GTAAACAGAAATTTCAATTATCTGCAAGGAAATACGAAAAAATTAATTTAATCTAATAAGATTTAAATACACATGAACTGAAAGGAAATATATTGTATAAAAGCAACTTTGCAAATTTAACAATACAATTTTTCGCTCAAAATTTATTATGTATTCTTTAAAATATTTCATTTTAAAGTTTGGTGTATGGTGATTAATTTCAAATTTCTCTGTGGTTTTCCATTTGGTTTTCATACTTCAGAGTCCAACCATAGACTTAAGGGGTTTATAATTGTTATGTAAAGTTGAAATCATCAAAGTTGCATAGCAATCTTAATCACCAAATTTTAGTATTCTCTAAGTTATGAAAGATAAATCATGTCATTTGAATATGCTATTCAACTTGTTCAACATCCAAATAAATAATGTAAGTACATGCAATGTTGTTGCAACATTCAGTGGATCTTTCTTGACCCCTTTTCTATTATTTATTTCTCAGCTTTTCTCCTAACATTCCTTACAAACTCGGCGACCGACATCTTTTCAACGACATCCTCCAACTGCAGAGTTAAATTCAAACCATTATGAAGAAAAACCCTGAACATGAATTTGTTCTCCTCAGGTTCACGCTTGGGTTTCTTCTTAGGAAGCACTCCAAGGTAGACCTCATTGCTGCTTCTTTTCCTCCTGTTAGAAGATTCTTCCATCTTGGACACAAGAAATGGCAAACCGCCAAGGGAATATTGTGTTCTTCTATCGCAACGCTTACCAACACTTAGAATTTGCAAGAATTGATGCATGCAACAGGATTTCATTAGTTTATACAAAGAATGCTATGGCTGGGGTCGATGTCTCACTAATTACTCAAAGCAATTATGCATGTACAACTCAAGACAAGCTCTGACGTTCCACAATTGCTACAAAGCTCCGCTCAGTAGCCTCAAAACCACTTTGAGCAAACAAAAACAGTTTTCTATAGAACATTCGGGCTTCAAAATCCAGAAAGTTTCCATTATCAAAGAAAAACTAACAACCGTACTATTAAAAACATTCACAGTCTAGCTTTGAACTATCAATTCATGGGAATTTTGACATGATGTCCAAAAGGAATGAACAAAACTAGAAACAAACCCACATTTTGCAAACATGCCAACTAGATAAATACCCACAAAATCATATGAATCAAATCCATATTTTATGGTGAGGATATAAACTTGCTTACCCTGATCATAAGCCGTGATGTTTGCACAAATCAAAAGCACCGTCGATAAAGTAACATCATTTGGCCTCATCCCCATCATCAACACTTTCCAACGCATCTTGAGAGCCTCTTCATCTTTCCCATTCAGAGCATACCCTGCAATCATATAGTTCCAAAAAACCACCACATTCCATTTAGGCATATTGTCAAAATATCTCACAACAAGCAAACACAAGCTTGTCACCATTAAAATATCTCATTCCCCTCCTCCTTTTCCTCGATAACTGTTGGTTTTATTTCTCACATTGAATTTCCCAAGTTCACCTAGATAGCTTTGGCTACATGCTTGCAAGGATATTTCAGCCATTTCATCTCCACCACAGCCACAACAACGAAAAAAACCATGAATAAAACAAAAACACAATAGGTAATCAAGAAAAACATAGAAGGAAACAAACCTGAAGGTCTAAACATTGCTGCCATTCTGGAGGTGGGGCAAGTGGTTCTAGAAGCATGGGATCACATGCGAAGGGAGTGGATGATGCATTAATAGTAAAAGTCCTTCGCCTTCCCTTCCTGTAAAAAAACATCATATCCTGTTCCAGATATTTTAGTGAAAGTTCGAAATCGAAAACCCCAAAATGGGAGCCGGAGCAGATCTTGTGCGAGTGTTTTTGAATGCTAATGAGCTAGTGCGCGGGTGTTTTTGAATTCTACGTTTTTTGTTTGATTATTTGCATATTTTATATTTGGTGTTTTGTTTTGTTTTTTTATTTTTTTATTTATCTTTTGTTTAGTTTATTTTGGTTTTTTTTATTTGCATATTTTATATTTTGTTGCATTTTAAATTAAGTATAGTTAAACAAATCTATGTTTTTAATTTAGTGTAGTTTAATTTAATTTAATTTAACTAGAATTTTGTCATAATTTGTATTGGTTGCATTTCTTATAGTGAGATCCTATACATAAGTCCCTTAAAGGACGAACACGATGATGATGACGATAATCATGATGACGATGAAGACAGTGAACATGATGGTGATGATGAAAACAATGACGATCATCATCATCATCCTTGTCATCATCATCACCATTGTCTTCGTTGTCTTCATCAATATCATCATCATCGTCGTCATCATGATCTTCCTCATCATCGTCATCTTCCTTATCATCATCATCATAATCATCATCTTCATCATCAACGTCTCCGTTATCTCCATCATCATCATATTCATTGTCATCATCATTAGCATCTTCATCTTCATCATTATATTCATCATCAACATCATCGTCATCCAATTCATTAGCATCTACATTATCATGATCATCATCTTCATTATAATCATCATCATCATTTTCATTATCATCGTCATCATATTCATCATCATCATCATATTCGTCATCATCATCATCATCATCATCGTAATTTTAGGGGGAGCTCAGTGAATGGAGACGTCTACCATGATAGGGGCAGCAGCCAGTTGAGTGAAAAATTAAGGATCGCTCCTAACACCCATTCCAAGAACTAAACTAACAATTCAATATGATTCGAGGAAGTAGTAAAAAAAATACAACTTTTTGGGCCCTGTGAAGCCTCCTATTCTTAGATTTGTACACATGAAGAATCAAGACTTGTGGACCCAGTGTGGTGTCTTAAAAGAGGAAGCTCCAAACTGAGCAGTTTGGTAGTTCCATAAAGTGCATTCTTTATAGGAGTGAATAATCACTCATAACCATTCTATTATAATGTTGGCAAAGCTCAGAACAATTTAGTGAAGACCAAAGTAAAGATCATGTCATCACATCTTCATCATCATCATCATCGTCGTCGTCATCTCCCTCTTCCTAATCAACATCTACGGTCGATCCGCAAAAAGTGGTAGGGGCTACGAAGATCTATGGTCGGAACAAGATGTTGGGTAGATCAACGGGTGAGAAGCATTCCGTGATTAGAAGTTGCTCACTCGTTCAGATGAAAAAGGGTTAGCAGAATGTTAAAGTTCTCAAGGTTGAGTGATCCCGATGTAGGTAGTTTAGAGATCGATGGTTGATATTGATCTCCCCAAATCAAGCTATGCAGGTTGATAGTGTTGATCTCCCCTATTATGTCTCCCCTCCTCACTCATGTCACCTTTTGACTTGAGTCCTCTTCTTCTTCCTCCTCTTCCTTCCGTGGGATCTATGATCTGCGCCCTAAGCGTCCTCAAAACAAAGAATGATCTCTGAAAGTCTCCGGACACGTCAGAGACTATCCATAATCCACCTAAAATTGGGGCTTTTGTTTGATCACTTTGAATTGAGCATCTGGGGAGGACATGATTCAATTCTAAAAATAGTTGTTGAATTTAGGGTTGATAAAAAAAAGTTGCTTCCTGAAAGCATTAGGTTTACATTCTGGTTTTTTTCTCTTAGGTAGGCGCACCGAAGGATACTTTTTCAATGTGTTTGAATAATAATTATATGCATTGAATTTTGAAAAGAGAAATGAGAATCCCTATCAATCCCTCTCATTTGACATCTAGAAGTTAGTAGACTCAAGACTAAAGTTTGAAAGATAAATTTTCAAGTCTTCTAATACTTAGGTTTATTATGGTGAAGACGATGCTTAGGGATTAGGTGGAGTTTGAAATTGAATGGCTAGTTACTCATGAACTATTTCCATATGAACAAACATATCAATTAGCTTTGTGATGGTATTTGTAACTTTTTTTTGCCATTAATGGAAATGTGGATCCTAAAAAACTTATTTAGCTGGAAAGATAATAATACAATGCTTTTAATAGCATGTAGAAAAGTTCATTTCAAAACAGGTAAGGTAAAATGTCATGGAAAAGTTATTCTTATATTTTTTTACTTTTATGTTGTTTATTTAAACCATTGGTTATGGCAATGATCAAGTGGTCACAACAAGGATCAACAATTTTAAATCTCCCAGGGATGTACAATGTTAGAAGTACACTACTTTTAGGTGGATACGTTGGCATTGGACAAAGATCATCTTTTTAGTTTTTGTTATTAATGTTAGGGATTTGATGCCTAATCTCTTTTGGCCTTGTAACATAGTAGTTCTAATAGTGGAGCCCTTCTCAAAATAATTCTAGATAGAAATAAGCTTTAGTACCCCATGAGCCTACTTTCACCCCTAATTTCATATTATGCATTTAGATAAGGTTGTGAGTAGTTCTCAACTACTCTAATCACTTTATCATGATAGGAAACAAAAATTTCCCTTCAAAAAATAAATAGGCCAAATAACATGCAATACAAAAAACCAATACTCCTAATGGTTATGGTTATGTACACATTAACAAAACAAGTGCATCAATCTCTTTCTAAATGGGTTTTTTCCCAATCTCATCTTCCATCACTATTACATGTTCTTCATTCTCAACCTTTATTTTAGTCTCTCCTCCTCTATACTAACTCTTGAGTAATCCCCATAAAAAGAATCTGGAAGTGATAAATCATATGTACATGGTTTACCTCACTAATTCCATGTAAATGTTGAATCACTTGGGATTTCTTCTCATTGTCATTTTTTCTTTCTAGACAATGTTTTTAATAAATAATGAAATTTTTTTAACACTTAAATTTTCAAATGAAAAGAATGATTTATTTTTAAATGTCAACATTGAAGGGTTCAATTTCTCACATCCCTTCAAAGTAAAATGAGACCTGCCCTTCAAATTTGATCCATGACTCTGGAGTCATTCAACTTGGTAAAGGTGGTCATGTCCTAGTCAGGTCTGGTACAGAAAGGATGCCCTCACGTATGAGCTGACCAATAATAATATCCCTCGACGCCATTTGTGATAGGCCTTAGGTGAAGATCATGTCCAAAGCATCCTTGATTCACCAGCCTTCCCGACTCCAGAGATATGGCACATGGCTTGCATAGAAAACAATGGGAGATCATGAAGTTCAGATCTTTGAAGCGACGAACCTGGCCTCTACACGAAGCAAAGGGATGCGGCTAGCCGAAACCGTTCCGAACACCACCGTCAGCGTAAGTGAAAAGACAAAGAATGTCACGTCCAAACACCGCAATCCACGTGGACAGCAGTGTAGCATCAATGGAGCATACAACCATGTCACTTGCCTCACCAGAGAGTCTCTAAGGAGGAAGATGTCAACTTTACAACTTTGTGAAACTTTGGAAACTAAGTATGAAAAAGTAGTCAAAACTACTCTAAGAGAATGCCGGCCATAATTAATGGTTTGAATAGAATGTCTGCACCACCATATCAGGCTATAGCTTGTTGAAATGGCTATCTAGCCATGGTCTCAGTTTGCCTTAATCCTTTCTGAGGAGAAAGTTATAAGTATTCCAAAATAGGGTTTCAGTATAAACCTTGGAGAAATTCTTGGACATGGCTAAGTGTTGGAAAACTAGTCCAGGTGGCCTTTGATCCATGACATTTGATAAATTTATTTTCACAAGGACAACGCTTGGCATGAATTTCCAAACAACCTCTCAAAATCCTATTCTCAACACTTAGGCAATTTCCTTATGTTTCTCAATATGCAAAATAGTATTTTTCCTACTTTTGGCAGATTGATATTTTGCATATGTGACCATTGTAAGTCAGCCTGAAAGTATGGTTGGATAGCCATTTCAACAAAGAACAAATCCATGGCAATTGATGAACCTATTGACAGACACCCAACATTTGGCAGGCATTTAAAAGTGGTCTTCCAAACTGCTTATTGACACTTAGACAAATCTCTTCAAACCCTAAGTCACCTAGGTGAATTTTTATTTTCATCAAACTTGGAGAGTGAGACATCCAAAATGTGAGGAATATCACAATGACTCAACCATGCCAATCTTCTCTCCTGCAACCTCATCATCTAACCTTGGCGGGCATTTTACTGGGATAGTGCAAATGAATGTGAGAGGCACTTTTGGCAGATTGATATCTTCCTCCTCAGAGTCTCTTTGGGCAATCTGAAACCATGGTTGGATGCACCAACCAACATAGTAGAGCCTATCATGTTGGTAATAGAAATTCACCTAACAATCTACAAAATTCAAAAGAATAAGTCAATGTAAACAATATTAATCATCAATATCGCATCCATACTTTACAAATTAGATAACAATAGAAATATAGGAAAAAAATCAACCCTTTATGTACATGTGAACATGCAAACATAAACAATTAACAAATTACATACCTTAGTATCAGTGTGAGACAAATGTTTGATAAACCATTAAAAACATTCAAGTTCACTAACAACATTATAGCATATAGAAGATTTGCTTTTGAGCCTTCATAAACAGGTTGATGTGACTTCTCGAGTAGAGGATCAACATCATGAATATCATCCTGGTTGTCCTCATCCATTGGAGCAAATGCATCTTGGATCAATCTATGTATCTCATCTTTCTGATTTGTATTGCTAACTTTATCTCCATCCATATCATCATTAATAACTTGATCAACTTCAATATTCTGATCTAGATGTTCGTCACCCTGTAACTGAGTATTTCTACTAGTACTTGGAAAATAACTCCCTAAAAGGCGGCATTTTGGGGGCATTGTCTATATATTTACAAACAACGTAGTAAAATTAGTGTGTATAGAACATATAATAAAACGATAAGACATTTTACTGAAATTCATGACATGATGACTATTACATAGAATACATTAGAAATTGAATAACCCCTTACCAAGGGGCAATATTCATAACCCCCTTCGACGTGCCCCTTCTCCATAAAATGTCTTTCAGTTGTCGTTATTAAAATTCTTCTTATTTGCAAGCCCTTGCAATCAGAGAAAGGGAAATAACATTTTCCATCTCCCCTCGCCTCTAATGCCGCTCTAAATTGAGCAAGCTTCCTTGCATTTTCATTCATAGTGAAAAATCCTTGTAGTGATAGGTAATCGTCTTAGCTACACCATACCAAACAATAACTTGTCAAATACATTAGATATAAGTATATTTCTAAATGCAGTATATTGTATACCAATTTCTATAAAGAAAAACATGAAGACTATGATAAATAGGATTGCCATTGATGACAACATTAATGACAATCATTTTAGAAAAATATGGTAATTTAGTGAAAAATAGGAAAATGACCAAGTATGGGGAAATTAGTAAAACTTTCCCTAGGGAAATGCACGCCATATAGGAGAATATAAATGCCCACACCACATGGGGGTCCTGTAGATTTTTGTTTTTGCTACCTGACCATGTCTTCAGTTTGTCTTAAAAGTGCCTCAGGGAGAAGTTATGGACCTTCCAAAACAGGGGTTTGTGCTAGAGCAAGCAAAAATGGCTAAGTAGCCTCAGAAAGATGCCTGCCCTAAATTATGTGTTAGAGTAAATTTCCACAGCACATGGGAGTCTTGTAGTGTGTTGGTTTTTCTACCTAACCGTGGTATTATTTCTCCTTAAGCATGTCTGAAGACAAAGTTATGAATCTGCCAAAATGATGTTTCAGAATAAATTTTGGAGAAAGTCCTGAAAATGACCAACTGTTGGAAAACTGGCTTAGGTAACCTTAAGAAAATGCCCGCCACAAATTGTGTGTTGAAGCAAAATGCCCACACCATATGGGGGTCTTGTAGATTGATATTTTTCCTACCTGACCATGTCTTCATATTGTCTTGGAAGTAGCTGAGGAAGAAGTTATGAACCTACCAAAACAGTGTTTTAGGCAGATTGGACCAGACTAAGAAAATTGTCCAAGTGTTGGAAAAACTAGCTCATGTGGCCTTGGGAAAATGCCCGCCGTACCTTATAGGTGTATGATAAAAATTATCTGGAGCTATCATCCTATACATTATTGAAGAGGATATCTCACTATGGTCTCAGTTCTCAAAGAAGATGTTTAATGACAAAGATAATGGTCTACCAAAATAGAGTTTTAGGTTGTTTTACACTATTCCAGTATTGGCAAAACAGCCTCAGTGGCCTTAGGGAAATGCCCGCCCTATCTCTTAGGATGATGAAAACAATAATATGAAAGTGTTAGGCTATAGCTTGTTGATGGATGCATCTAACCATAGTCTCAGTTATCATGTGGTGTGTTTTATGACAAACATATAAATTTTCCAAAAGTATTAAAAATATTATTTTGCATTTTAAGAACACAAGAAAATTGGTTAGATTCAGGAAATTGAAAAGGCATTTTAAAATGCCCGCAAGGAGGGGTTATTATGATGATAAAACTCATCAGGTAGCATAGGCATGTTCCTTGGTGAACTGACTATCCATCCATACCTTCAGCTTATCTTATGATGGTCTCATATGAAAAATATCAATCTGCCAAAAATAGGAAAAATAATATTTTGCATAGTGAGAACAACAGAAAATTGACTAAGTGTTAAAAACAGGAGTTTGAGAGGTCAGTTGGAAATGCCCGCCAAGGGTTGTCTTTGTGCAAGTAAATTTATCAAATGTCATAGATCCATTATTTGGTAAGTTTTCCTTCTGGTCATGACTTCAGGTCTCCGTAGAGTGTTCACACGTGTGAAATAGGAGTCTGCCAAAATGGGAAGAAATATGTTTTGATGTTCAAAAGAGGTTGAGAAGCTATTTTGAAATGCTTGCCANTTGATTTATCTTGTGATATGGTCTTGTTCATTGTTGAAATGGATATCTAGCCATGCTTGTAGATTTTCTTATGGTGATAGCATGAGGGAGAAATAAATCTTCCAAAGTAGAAGAAAAATTGTTTTTACAAGTTAAAAACAATTTTGTCTAAGTGTTAAATTAAACAGTTTGGAAGCCTATTTTAATATGATCTCTAGATAATGCGTGTGTATCAAAAAGTTCAAAAGGTGACATGGATCTGATCCTTGTTGAGGTGGCTATTCATCCATACTTTTAGTTTGCATTATGATGCTCATATATGCAAAAGATGGACCTGCAAAGTCAGTGAAAAATAATAAACATAGTTTATTAAATAAGAAGCTACAGGAATGTATTTAGAAAAATAAACAGAGTTTTAATAAAAATAATTAAGACAGAGTTTTGAAGAGACACATATTACTATTGGAGAGATGCAATGTTTAGAAAAAGTTTTAATTGATTATTTCATTAAAACAATAAATAACAAACAGAGATTTGAAGAGGTGTCTAAGCATGATGACATGGCAAGGTGTTATTGGAACAAGACATGAAGGACAAAGATGACTAAGGACATGCATAATGACATTGACAAGCAAGCATGACAAGCATGGAAAATCTAGAGAGTCAAATGGCCAATTCTGTGGTCATTTGAAGATGATTTGGGCAAGACAAAGATGTTGGTGCAAAGATGACGAGGAGATGGTGACATGACAATAGACAAGCAAACTTGATGACATAGATGGCTGCGGGCATGATAAAATAGTGGACAAGGAAAATATTGTGGACATCTACAGAAGATCATGCGGGCATGCTAAATGAGGAAAATTGTGGCATGATAGAAACTATTGTGGTCATAAGATATTTCCTATTACGGGCATCTTCTCAGTACCACCTATGGGCATCCCTTATGGCCACCTGCGGGCATCTTGGTGTGAGATGCAGGCATTTGGATAGCCCTTTCGGGCATCTGAATACATCATCTACTGGCACCTTGAAGATGGACAGTGTGGGCATACTTATTGGAAGATCAAAGACCCCCATACAGGAAATTGAAGAAGGGCATGTGGGCATAAGAGAAGGCCAACTCTTGGCATAAAATATAAAATTAAAATGATGATGACGTGGAAAATTAAATAAATTTGGGTTAATGATAACAAAAATAAATTGGTGATGAGGTCAGCCTCCTAAGACATGGAAATAAAAAACGATTTACGGAAAAAAAAAAGGATGCATGCTTACTGACCCGCGCATAAACAACAAAGAGCCGTTGAAAGCTGGCAATGGTTTGGCGGGTGTGACTCTTACTAGTAGTTTAAAGGATTAATTGTATTAGTTTGTCGTAGGTGCATTCATTATATATGAGATTATGCTACATATTTTGTGGAATTCTTGTCCAAGTGACTCCTTTTCTTAATTTTCTGTACCAATCTGTGTCCATAAAAAATTAGATCTCCTGTCGTCATATAGCCTGCCCTGCTTTGCCATAAATCCAACAATTTGAATATTTGCTTCTTGCATTTGAAGGCTTCTGCCAAAGGTAGTATGCTTGATAAGTCAAAGTGATCCTGTCGAATCTATAGAAAGTACCTCAAATGACAATATGTAAGTCAAAATAAGTTCATTTTATTTCCCACGATGAGGTCCCAACTGTACCCCCTTTCAAATAATTAGATTTAAATAAATAAGAATGTTGAATTAAAGATAGCCATATATCGTCGATATAGAGACAAAAGTTAGTCGAAAATTAAAAACGTCGATATTGCCATGGTTTTCCGCTAAGATAAAAAAAAAATGAAGTATTAATCCACGAATGTTCAAAATGTGGAAATATTTTGTGGAAAAATATGCCCAAATGTATTAGTGTGTGCTACTTGATGGGACAAAAGAATCCACTAGATTATCATGGGATTGGTCCTACCCCATATCTTCCCAATCTTGGTCTTCCTGTTCCTTCCTTTTACGCTCTTCAGCTGCCTTTTCTGTTTCTTCTTTTACTCGATCGGCCTCTTTTTGTATCCTTTCATCCTCTTCCCTTTTCCTCTGTTACTCCTCATCTCTCTGTCTTTGTTCTTCTTCTTCTTTTTGATTAAGTGCTTCCTCATCTAATCATTTATCTGCTTCCTTTAACAATCTTTGGGCCTCCTCTTTTCTTTTCCTTGCAACTTCTCCATTATGCTTTTGTTGTTCAACAATGCCACTACTGCCTCCTTTTCCTCCTATGGTCATGATTTTATTCTTGAATATTCTACTCAAAGCATCCATACTAAATGCATTTCGATATATTTCCTCATCTTTATCCCAATGTTGGGTGTATTCGAAGTGTACCCCCACAAATGCACAGTATTCCAAGACTTTGTTCGAAGAATCATTTCTATGGAAACTTTTTTCTCCAAAATGAAAATTCTCGAGCTCTTTCACGAAATCAGGAGCACTCTTTACCTTAGAGAACCTATAACTACTAATACAGAAAGGTAGTAGAGGATAGACAACTTTCTTACTATCAAACAGAAAGTTCCCGATCCCATCTATATACAACTGCCTTACTGCCTATTTGTGAATAACATAATCTGTGGCATACTTTGGTAGCAAGGAAGGAGCTTTGGATCCCCCATACATTCTTAAATACAGACCCTCCTCGGAGAAAAAATAATCCCCATATTCCTTCACCATCTATAATGCTCCTTCAGACATGCAATCGCAGCCCTTAAGAAATATTATCTTGTATAGTGGCATCAAAACATTTTCACATATGCTCTTATAGAAACTAGAATACTTATGTGCCCATAATATTTGATATGTAGAGTATATAGGATTTTTGGCAAGCTCCCATTTGCAATTTAGTGCTGAGAAAGAATGAGTGCACAAGATGCAGTCAATTAAGAAAGAGCTCGTATAGAATTCTGACTTCCTCTAAGTCAGACCCCCAAGTGCTACAACTATGCATGAAGATAGGTTGTGTGACACAATGTCGGCCCAGTTGAAAATAGTATCCTGCATGGCTACATAATATATCAAGGGTGTCTAGCTTATCTTGTAAAAATTTCCATTGGTCCGACCGAATATCTGGTTCAACATTAGGGCTATGAGTCGATATGGGGTGGACTGATTTGTAGTCTCGTATTCCCCTAAGGGTTTTTGGCAGAACTACTTCCAGGATACCATCATTTTCTTCACACGGTCAAACACATTTAATTCTAGATCCTTCATCCATTTATCTGTGATGTAAAAATGTGGTGCAGGTAACTTACATGTTTTAGTTATATATGCAGGGCTATAAGCAGCAAAACCTTGTTTGTCTATGTTTTCTAGGATCATAGTACTTGTATCGGCCAGTGGTAGAATCCAATCGATCACCTCGACACAAGGGAAGATTTTAGGGCGTGTAAAGACTTTAATGATAACAGACTTCATTATATTGGCATACAATGGTATGTCTTCGAGGCCAGCGTTTGGAACAACTTGGTCCTTAATCATATGATAAATTTGACCCCATCTGAATTCTGGCTCAACCCTCATGATGGATGTTGTATGAAGGCTGAGATTGTAACAAACACACCAAAACATGTCTTATACTTATTTCGATCTCTATAATGCATGCATTATTAATAAAACATTAAGATGAACAAAGGAATTGTAAGGTAACGAATGAAACATGAGTTTTCGTTTGAAAAGACTGTATTTACCAATCCATCTGTGAACATCAAAAAAAATCTATAATGCAAGAAAGGGTTTCTTAAGCTACTCTAAAAACCAGAAAATGAATGATAAGTTACGGCCACACCGATCCAAAAGAAAACTTCTCACTTTGTGCGTATCTTAGACTTTAGGTTTTAAAAGACAACAAACATTACGGCCTATTGTAAAAAACTGTCCCGCGCCTTCTATGAATGGGCAGCACCTCGCTCTTAAAAAATAAACCAGGGATTCATCCTGAGGAAACCAATGGGAATCAAAACCCCACAACGGCGTAGCGGTTTTTGACAAAACAAATAGCCTAAGCTCAAGTCCGGGAAAACCTCCCAAAAACCCTACCATAGCCAATAGTGGTATCCTACCCAAAAAATAATTAACCAGGGCAGACGCAGTGGATGAAACGTCAATGATTAACTCTGACATAGTATCGATGTTGAGTCTATGTGGAATGGAGCGGATGGACAATATTCTATGCTCCTGCTAGCTAAATGAGAACCAAGAGGCTGTGGAAAAAGAACCCTGGGAAACCTAAGAGGTCAGAGAAACCTAACTTCCAAATGGACAGTCCTTCTATGGTTCAGATATGGCTTTAAAGACCGTGAATCGGGAAAACCCTAGTCCCGCAAAAACCTCAACAAACCTTATCGCCCAAAATAAACTAGCAAAATTGTGACTAGGAAGAGGTTTGAATCCTACCTGGCTGTTGGTAGCTCGACGGTTGGTGAGGAAACAACACATGCAATCTATGAAGTCTGGGTAGTGATCGATGGCTTGGGGCACCTCAAATGGTAATGGTAATGATCGTAAAATCAACCCCCCCCCCCCCAGGATTAACTAGAACAACTGTGGAAAAGCATTAAATGTAGCAGCTAGCGATTAGACCTTTGATGGTGAAAATGTTGTTTGGAGCCCAACATTAAAAAACCCTCATCGCCAATATCATCAAATCGGTAGACAACCCGAAGAGTAAACAACAGTGTCGGGTGGACTTTGGGAGTAGGTATGACATTATCGAATGAAATTCGACTCTCCTATCGCTGATAAGCCTATTGACATGCTCCCTCTATCTCATTGGCAATAGAAAGAAAATCACCTATGATGGCATCGACTCGACAACTGGAGTTCTTCTGATGGTCATCGCAGTAACTTAAATTTTTTTTGCTTATATAATAAAAAACCCCACCGAGAGTGAAACATAAGCGCATCAAACCAAACATAAGAGTCCTCCGGAGACCATCAACACCAGCTAACCGAAGGTTATCGGCTTCCAATCAACAATGCGTCTGAACACATCGGCTTGCACAAATGAGTCTTACCGACGTATCGGCAAATCCTCCCGAAAAAGGCCCATCGAAATGAAGAGAAAACTCCTCTGATCAGATCGGCTCAAATCTCGAAGTTGGCTCAATACCGTAGGTAAAAACAAACGAAACTCCTGAGAGGATTCCGCAAGATCCTCAAGAAAACTATCGGGAAGAAAAAGAAAACCTTGCCGAGAAGATCAGCTCCAAGATACGAGTTTTGCCAATGTATCGACAAACTCAAAAAATATTTCTAAAACATGATAAAAGCAAGCAATAAATCAGATGAAAGGCATGAGATTATTCGATGCGTCGGCTCGATTCGATGAGTTCAGCCGACGTGTCAGGTAAAAAATATGATTTTCAAACCTTCAACAGGGGATTTCCAAAATTGTGCAAAAAATAGATTAAGTCATGAAAATTTATTAGAGAGCAAAAATTTAAAAGGGGAAGCTTAACAACTAAAACTAAAAATGGGGGAAAAACACAAAAAAATTGGTGTGGTGGTTGCAGCAGCAATAGGATGATATGCAACATCTTCACCCTAGTGGAGCAGCTAATTAACGACTAGTTTTTATAATTAATGACTAGTTTTAATTTTCTATATATATTATAATGCCCTCTTCTTTTCTATTGTGCCATAGCTTTGAATGATCCTGATGATGGGTGGAGGGTCCACCCAAAACACACTGATCACTTCTAAAATTTTACACCATGCAAATCCATAAGCTTGCACACAATGACTAAACATTGTGGACACATTCATGCGCAATATCATAATTATATATTTAATTGGAGATGAGTTTTATCTTACAACTTTTATTTGCATTTCATAATTCAAGATTTGTTAAATAAGATTAAAGACCAAGCATCATATAAATTATAAAAAATGAATGAAAAGTCCACTTTATTTCCTCGAATTTAGCTTCTTAAATTAAGTGTGATAATTTTCTAACCAAACACACAAAAGATTAAAATTGGTGGTTGTTGTGGTCTGCATTTTTCAGTAATATGGGTAATAAAATATTTGTTGAGTGACTACAACTCGACCAATTCATGTACCTAGTATCCCTAGTTCCAGAGAAACATGTATAGTGGGACCTAATTTATGAATTCCTCCTCAATCCATTAAGTGGGGGTTTTCCTTCTTTCGCCTTTGACTACACATTCAATACATTCTAACCACTTCTTTGGCAGGCTTAGGCAAAGTGCTTATGGTATTTTCTAGCCACAACGATGGAATTGTCTTGGGCTCTTGTCATTTTTTGCTTTAACTCCAACCTTTTTTATTCCATATAAGCTATTTTTCCTTCCATGCTTAGCCCCCTACTAACTATTTTAAGCTCTGCTTCTTGCTTAAACTCCATCTTCTAGGTATTTGGAAGGTTTTCCCAAGGGTGATACCCAGGTTACTCTTAGAACCTTGGAACCCTCATGACAATGAGAAGGGTTGAGAGGGTAACAAAATGGAGAGCACAAAAAAAAACCATAGAACAGGAAACCACACCCAAGGGAGGAGAAATCACAATTAAGTAAGAACATCACCATGACACCGAGATTTAAAGAGCGGTCATCCTAACCAGAGACTAGGAGAAACGCCACTATTAAAATTCTACTTAACCAATATTGTAACCTTGCCAAACCAGATGAGGAGAAACCATCCTAGATTGAAAATAAAGTAATTCCAAATAAAACCAATTTACATTCTCTCTTCAAAACGAGTCATGGTGCACAGAATTATATCCATCCTAAGACCACATACATTCATAATTCTTTGCATGAGTGGAGTATGGATACATAAATAACAAACTTACAATGAGGATGAAGGGCTTGCGCCAGGATGGTTCCCAACTTCTCACTTGTCCTATTCCTTCTACCAATTATCACCCAGATCATGGATAAATACCAATAATGGTTGCAGAAAAAGAAAGACATGTGTTCCCTATATGTATGCTTCCCTAATACCTAATGCATTAGGAAATAATAATAAAAAATCACGTTTCAAGAATAATAAGGGTTGCGAGAAACAAAGTCCCCGCATTTGAAAAAAATATGGAAATCAAATTTTGAAAGAAAACTGGAAGCATAAATAATCAATTTTTAGTTTTGTATGTCTTTGATTTATAATAGTTGAAAGGGGCTATATCATTAAACATTAAAAAATTCAAACCATATTAAAATGGTTACATGCAAATCAAAATATTATTTATCATTTTATTATTGATTTTTTTAAAAATAAGTCTTTGTATTACAACTTTTTCAAAAGATTACATAGCATCAAAAATAATGGCCTTGCTGATGCATAGATACAACCGACCGTCAAATATTCACTTACAGACTCTTCAAACTTTTCGTTACTAGCAAACTCCTCCAAACTAAAGATCCCCCAAAATTGCTATTACAGAGAGTCAATTCAACCTTCAACAAAAGACTGTGAGAACTTGAAATTTCTTCATCAATAGACCACTTACAGATTGCTAGAACAAAAAACCCAGACATAAAGAAAAATACTAGAAAACTTATAATACCACACTATCAGCCTACCAACAACCACGACGGTAACATGAAAATAAATCCAAAAGGACTACCCAACCAAAAGAACAGGGCCAGAGACCCCATCAGATCTCTGCACTCAACTTCGGTCTAGAGGAATGGATTGGGAAGCACGCACGTCTGGAACTAGAACCAACACCATTAGAGGCCATCACTACCACCGAATGAGCATTCATGTACTTCCCAAGGTCTTGAGCACCCAAGATTCCCACCTCTGGAGACAATGCAAGGGTCGGGTAAAGTTGAATGCCTAACTTACCCGCAATAAGATCAATCTTTCAGTGAATGAGCATGTTGTATTGTTTGTGCTCTTTCCAGGCCCTAATAGGTTCCTCATCACCAGCTGCCTTATTCTCCTACTCCATGAGAACGCCCGCAATGAGACCCTTCATGACCCAAAATGTGTCCATACACATGTCGTAGGCCGAGAGTGTAACACCCATATTTTAACTAGGCATGTTTACCGTCATACACACTGCACTTTATTTTGCTTATTATCTATTGAACTCAGCTAGACTGAGTAAGCTATATTTTGGCATGTTAGACATGATTAAATGTTACTACTATAATGATGATGTTACTATGCTTATGATGGTATTATGAGTATGGTGTGATGACGTTACCATTCTTATGAAATTTTACTATGATTATGTGATTTTGATGTCATAGTTATCGTGAGATTTCCTTCTTTCATAATGATAGTGTATGTTTACTTATCGTATTTGATGAAATATGATATATATGACGTGGTACGTTGATACCAACCCATGATGTGATCGATTTAAATGTGTGATGTGATGAAATGAAAGGTTGATGATGATATGAATCAACTGTTGATTGAATAGAGATATTTGTTAGTAATGTATGGTTTCAAAATATTGATATGCAGGATACAGGGGATATGAGATAACCAGATACTTGATATGATATGAGGAATAAGTGTGTGTTAAGTAATAAATCTTAGCAATCGATGGGATAATATGATGACACAAACTGATAATCCCTATAACATCATAGTGTGATTTTGATAGGGTATAGACCTTGTATGTTGAGAGGGATCGAGGTATTCCCAGCCCTATGGTTCTTATGATACTTGAGATTGTGGGAGGGTTGTGCTAAGTTACGCTCTCCTAGACGTGTGATGATGATAGTCAGATTTCTTCGAGGAGGGGTTGGGTTCGTTGTTTAGCCGATGCTAATGCTCTCAGTTTCTATATGGATTCAAGTCGGTGAAGCCAACACCACACCTGTACTAGTAGAGGAATGATAGGGAGGATGCAGAAGTAGGATATGATGGGAGGATGTGTTAGCCATTATTGTGGGGGATTGGGGGTTCTATGACAATAGTTAGTTGTAGTAGGTATCTCTCCCTTGAATGTAACTGATTAATTGATTACTAAATCTCAATATAATGATGTTGAAACTTGATTATTTAAACTATTAGATAACTCATATTAATAAAATGAGTAGGTTAAATTATCTATGACTATTACGTCTGCATTGTTATTGTTAAATAGCAGATATGCATAGGCAGGATATGCTTACTTATAGTACATTTGTGATCTGTGCATGCACTGGATACACATGTAGAATTTGCATTTATACACTAGTATCATTATACAATTGCTCACAAGGTTAGATGATTGTGTAATTTGTTACAAAATAGTAAGTTATTATACATTGATAATGAAATTTAATATTTGTAAGGTATGTATTAAACTAGTCACTTGGTGTTACTTAAATTGTATGTGAGCACTATAATAAATGATTTATTAAAGTGTCGTTAGTTGAAATTATTGTCAAAAATTGCCGAAAGTAAACATGAACATTGTTCCATATTCAACAATGGAATTATACTATTGAGTTATTAATTACAATTAGTTTTACCCTTGAGGATACTTGTCTATAAGTGTAAGAGTATTATTTTGGTAATAGGTCCCTTAAAAACTAAACAAACAAGTAATGAATGTTTATTATTATTACTACTATTTATTCAATAATTATTATTGTTATTGTGAATATCATTATGATTATTGTTATTTTAAACTATAGTGAAATAAGTAATTTCATTACGTTGGCTAAACTAATTATTTAAATATCTCGATTATTCTGCCTCCTTGGCTAAGTAGAATATTATTATTATTTTAAACAAATTGGGAATGAATTGTCCAAATCGACTAATATTATATTAATATTAAACTTAATATTTAAATTTGGAAATCTGAACATCCTTGTCAAATCTTATTCGATTAAGTAATAAAGACATTGGAATATTCGTTACGTTGAGTCATGCTTATTAATTATTATTCTATCCTAAAACATTTAAAACATAAGTCGTAGATGGGCCTGTCAATTAAGAAGATAAGCCTTGTAGAGAATCCCAGTAGTGGTCATTCACAAGAATCAATAAATAATTGGAGTTATCCTGACATAACTAACTTAATGAACATTATTGTTTGAACTAATCGAGAGAAAAACAAGATATGATAAACATATTAAATATTAAATTGTCTTGAATAACGGAAAAGGGGATTAGTGAGTTTGAGTCCCGAGAGGAGAGGGAAGGCGATCGAGTAAGGATGAAGGAAGCATAAGGAAGTTGGGTATATAGGAAAGGTTGGAGGGAGTAGTCAGGGATCTTCGATCTGGGTTTTTTTGGGAAAAAATAAATTTGAAAGGGAAGGGGAAAACCTTGTTGAAGGGAGGAAGGGGAAAACTCTTGTTCGGTAGTCAAAAAAAGGAAGTTGTTATTGAAATTATTGGTTTGCGGGATAGGGGGCTAGGAAGTCTATCGATTTCCTAGGACCAGCATGATCAAAGCTGGTCGGAAGGGTGGTTTATTCAGTTGATTGCTAAGTACTAAGGAGGCTAAGCTGAAAAAGTTCTACTAGATTGAAGGAGGTCGTCTACAATCTACTGACACCAGGTATTCTTCTTTTTATTTATTGATTTATCGTATTCTAACTTATGTGAAAATATATACGAATGAAAATCCTTATATTTCATTTAAATTTCTTTTTTTCATCTGCATATGTGTTGAAATGACCAGAATAAGAAAATAAATATACGTGAATAGACTATCAGAAATAGATTAACACCGCTTAGATTTTTTTATTGAAATTTATTGAAACTAGCTCATAATGAGCTTAATACATCGGAAAGTTTTATGAGAACGGACTTAGTGCTCTGCTGCAAACCAGAGAACTATAGAGAGACGACCAGTAGTCAAACTTGGATCTAAAACCCATTCGGCCACCTCTTCCTTTAACTCTTCTGAGGTCATGGATTTGACCTGCTCCCATAGGTCTTGTTCCACCCTCTCAATTTCCTCCTTGATATCTAGATGGATTATATTCAAGAAACAAGCATCGTCATAGGATTTCTTTCGCTCCCTCTTGACCTTCAGGGATTTACCCTTTTTTTTGGCTCTCAACACCTTATGCAAGTTTTTCCTTTGGGGATCCATTCCTATCCTACTCAATACAAAATGGATAGCCTCACTACCCTTTCCTTTATCATTACTCTACTCTTACTCAGAACATGAATCAGACAGAACAAATGTTGAAAAGCACAAAATTTTCCACCTTTCTTATAGCAATTTCCTTCTATCCTACCATAAATGCCACCACGATAGAGCTACCACTTCATTCATTCATCAAACAACCACCTCCATCATATATGGAGCTCCACATGGGTCTTCAAAGGTCATCCTTTGTATGAGGATCCAGTGGTGTTCTTTTCTCACATTCATTCGCATCATACCTTAATGGATCATAATCACGAAGGTTAAATTAGCTCGTACCATTGCCTTCTACTTGTGGTGGTTTGTATTGACTTTGGATGGTGATCATCCTCAACACGTGTGGCATGTTGTGGGTCTCATCATATCTCCGCATGTTAGTTCCACCTCCCTATGGTAAGTGGGTGTCCTCCCCCGCCAACTAGGTATAGTGGGTGTCCCACTCCCATTTTTAGAAGTCTGTCGTCTTCCATTCACAGTATCATCATCTCTCATCCTCTCCCACATTTTCCAGCACATTATCCACCTTATTCCCATTCTGCCTAACATGGATAAAAGTATAGGCATGAGAGTGACTCAAAAAAGTCACTAATTGTTCCACCCTATGAGCGAGTGGCCATTTGTCTGCCACCTTGGAGAGTTTCTTTCTATTATGCAAATTCCTTTCAATTTGGACTATGACCCAGGAATCGTCCTCGATGAATAATGGTTCTATCCTATGGCGAATAACTAGTTTCAATCATGCTAGGAGACCCTCCATTTATGTTGCATTATTCATATCCTAACCAATGTACCCAAAATAAACTTGGATGATCTCACCACCCAAGTTCTTCATAGTGCCACCAAAACCAGTAGGGCCAAGGTTACCTTTTGAGGCCCCATCAAAGTTTAGTTTAAAGGATTCATTTGAAGGAGGAACCCAACAATATGTGCTCTCCTATGAGATCCCCTGCTTCTTCCAAAGAATCCCTTTATTTTTAGTAGACATGCCCTATTCCTTCATAATCCTTCTCTCAACATCACCCATCTCCTAGTCTTTATCATACCATTGGGTGATTCTAATGGTTTCCTGGATATGTATAGAAACCTTCGACCACAACTTACATTGCGGAGTGTGCATGTCCCAAAAGAACCTATGTTTCTGTTCTTTCCAAATCTCCCACATCAAGAAGCCCATAAAGGCTAACCACATGAAATTCACAATGGCATTCTAGTACGCCATTGGAGTTTCCATCACTAAAAAAATGTAAATAGGAATGGACTGTAACATCGATTTGATTAACGTGACTCTACAGACTAGATTGAGTGACCTTAGAGTCCAATTACACAATCTCCTTCTCATGCAGTCCAATAAATCTTCCCAAGAGACTTCCTGGTTGACCCCCTCGGCAAGAGGCACACCAAGATATTTGGATGGAAGGGAGCTCCTTGGAAGCCCAGAATTTGGATAATATTTCTCTGGGAAATCTAGGCCCGCATCGAAGAAGAAAACTTGTGAATTTTCTCTATTAACCACAAGGCCAGAGGCATTAGCAAAGTTTTAGAAGCACTTCTTGAAATCTCATGCCTCTTGAACCGATGGGTGACCCATTAGCATTGTGTCATCTACAAATTGTCCGTGCGTCTGCGTGTTAGGTAGTGGGTGAAGTCTTAACCCCTTAAGCTCTGCTCTCTTAGTCATAGCCTTAATAATTCTGTTAAGGCGTTCATCCATAATTATAAACATGAATGGGGATAAAGGATGAAAGTTTTGGTGGGGGCTCCATTCAGCAAGATGAAGAAGAAAATTGTTGACATCATACTCATGATACACTCATTCCATTAATGACTGAAACCAAATTCTTTAAGCATTTATCTCATGAATTTCCAGCTTCACTTGTCATATGCTTTAGAGATATCCATATTCAAGAGCATCCCTGGTTTTTTAGTAAATTTTAAATAATGAATCACCTTATGGACTAGCATCACCCCATCCAAGATCTATCTTCACTCCATAAAACCATATTGCTCCGATGAGACAGTATACAGTAGAATGGGTTTCAATATATTTGCCATAACCTTTGTGGTGATTTTTCAGATCACATTGGATAAAGCTGTGGGTTTGAATTTACCTGGAGAATCAACCCCTTCTTTCTTAGGGATGAGGGTAAAAAATATTGCATTGAATTCCTTCATCACCCCTGTATCCTTCCTCGAGTCGTCCACAATCCTCCATAATTCCTCCTTGATGAGGTCCCATAAGTGGTGGAAGAAATTATTGGTGAATCCATTAGGACCTGGCGCTTTTCCTTCCACCATTTGACCAATTGCCTCCTCGACCTCTATCAACTCGATCGATTTATCTAGGAGCGCATTCTTATAAGGGGATATCAAAGAGGGGATATGTTGTGTGACACAAGTAATATCATCTGTCTAGTCTACCCTATCTTCTTATTGTATATCCCCAAAATAGTTAACTAGTTCTTCTTCTGTGTTCTCCATAATTTCTATAAAAGGATCATCCTCGGTCTTTAATCTACAAATTTTATTTTTTTGTCTGTTCTGAATGACCGAATGCTGAAAAAACTTATTGTTGTGCTCACCTTCCTGCAACCACTGATTTCAGGATTTTTGTTGCTAATAGATTTTGTCCTGATGTTCCTAGGCCCATAATTGGTACAGGGGGGTTTGCTCCTTTTGTTTTAACTCTTCATCATAGACATTATCCATTCCTATTCATTGGATTTCCTCCAGCTGATTTGTGAACTTATTTTTATCCTTAAAGATGTTTTCAAACTCTTCTATATTCCAAGTACAAATTTAGGTTTTTAGAGTTTTCACTTTCTGCTGAAATCAGTACATCTTGGTTCCCTCCGGAGGGACCGTGTCCTTCCACCATTGAGTAACCAATTATTTGAAATCCTTGTGTTCCATCCAAAATTGCTCAAAATTAAAAGGTTTCCTTATTAGGGGGGCATCCTTCCCATTTCAAGCAAACAGTCAGTGATTTGACCCAATTGCAAGTAAGACCATGGATGTTAAATCACCACCTCCCTGGATAATCCCCTCTATTGTTAGAAATCATTCCAATATGGAGGCCAAATGGTACTCTCCTCCCCTTTTATTGTTTCATGTGAACCACCCATTTCCCGTTTCCACATCAACCATATTGTTTTCCTCTATGAATTCATTGAAGGCTTCATTGGAATTTCCAAGAGTCTGTCGTCCTCTTTTCATCTCTTCCAGATAGGTAATCAAGTTAAAATTGCCTCCTAGGATCCAATTCTTGTCTCCCAGTAATATAGACTCCCATGATAGAGCCTCCAGAAAAGTGAGTTTCTGAGGGTTAATACTCGGGCCATAAACATTGGTGAGGGTTCCTTTGACCTGAGTATTATAGATTTGGAAATCAATAGAAAGAAGGCCTTTTGTGGCCCAAAATTTTGTAATAATTACCTCTTCTAGCCGCCATAAAATTTCCAATCCTCCTATCATTCCTTGTGCATTTACTGCCACTGTTACGCACCCTTTCCAAACTTTCCTTCCTATCTCCTTCATTGTCTATGTTCCACATTTTGTTTCCTGCAAAAAAACTATTACTGACATTTCCATTTTCAACTAATTCCTGAGTGTCTTGATTTTGCAAGGGTGAACCACCCCCTGGATATTCCAGGTTATCACCTTCATCGAGAAACTTTATTGACTTTAGAGAAGGTCAACCTATATGTTGGGTATTGGCCTGATTCCACCAACTTTGTTTCTACCTCTGCTATTTGTTGTTTGTTTTTCTTTATTCCTTTGTGTTCCCTTTCCTAATGTTGCTTTCTTTTACTGTCCTTATATGGTTCCTTGGCCACTCCTAGTTGGGGCATGGCCTTAGTTTTTAGAATGGATTCTCGATCCCCTCAATTATGTTCCTCCCGCCATCGTTCGTCTGGTTCTTCATTGCTCCACCACTCAATTCGCTCTGGTGTCATTGCATAGATGGGGTGGACCACCCTCCCCAAGAGCCCATCGCACCTACCAGAAAACCCTAGAGTGTTGCTGAAAACCCTTACTTCTTCATCCGCTCTTCCATAATACTAGACCTTTATTGGGTCAAAAAGGCCAAAAAAATTATTATTCTATTTTCCTTTTATTATTGATTATTTTTAAAAATAAAAAATTAATAAGATTTTAAAAACCAAGTTTTTAATTTTAAAATTGTGTACTTATAAATAATATTTTATTTTATTTAATGGCGATCGAGGGTGTGGAGACAGGCTCAGCAGTGCACACAGGAAGGTGGGAAATCCTGCGCTTGGCCCAGGCGGGGTGGGGGTAGTGATCCACCCGATCTAGCATGGCGGCGGCTCCAGTAAGGAATTGAGGGACGGTCGGGATCAATGGGAGCAAGGAAGGTTTGGGTGAGGGGAAGAGATCTGGGGTGGGAGGATGCCTCCCGAGGGCCAAATCAATCCCGTCAATCTAGATCTAGTCAGAGTCTATTCGAGAGAAAATAGAGTTGTGGAAGGAGAAGGCCCTAATCGGGAAATTCGTAGGGATCTGGCCGAGGGAGAAAGATCTGGTTCGTTGGATTCAAAGCACCTGGAGCCCAAAGGGGCATTATGATCTGCAGCTAGGGGCCAAGGGTTTTTTCACCATTATTTTTTTCAATCAGGAGGATTGGGACAGGATCTTAGAAGGGGGTCCGTATTCCTTTTTCTTGGCTGGGCTCTTTCTATGGCCATTGAAGGAGCAGTTTAACCCTGATTCAGAGGATCTGATAGTTTCCTCGGTTTGGATCCACTTGGTTGGGCTTCCTAGGGAATTCTAGGACATGGAGATTCTGCAGGACATAGGGAACTCTATAGGGGAATTTGTGAAAATCAGCAGACCCGGATCTAAAGGTATACAACCTTTCCTCAAATCTGTGTGTATATGGATGTCTCGAAGGACCTCCCTGAGGCCATCAGTCTGAATTGGGATGACGAGGAGTGGGTCCAGCAAATTGACTATGAGCAGCTGCCCTTTCGGTGCAGGATCTGCCATGAGTATGGCCACTTCGGGAGGAACTGTCCCAGGGGGGATCCAGAGAAAGCTGAGTCGGCCCTAGAAGATGCTCTAGGGAGTGAGGGGTTAACTCAGGTCAAGAGCAGGAGGAGGGGCATAGGCAATGGAGGGCAGAAGCAGCGTAAGGACGGAGCAGGAAAGACGGGGGGAGATTCAAACCCCTTCCAGGTCTTGGAAGAAGTCATGACAGATGAGACGCAAGAGGGGGAAGTGACGGGCAAAGGCCAAGAAACTGAGATGCTGGAGGTGGAGGACGCAGACATTAGCATTAGTCAGCTGGTCACCATGGAAGCGGATGAAGCTCAAGACATGGACTTAGGAGATTTGGATCTGGATGCCCTGGAAGAAGAATGCAGGAAAGAGGGCTCAGTCTATGTCCCTAGAGAGCAGATCGAGCTCTTACAATGAGCAATTATCCGATCTAAAGTGCACAAGGATCTGGGGATAAGCACGGAGGGGCAGAAGGGCAATAATAGGAAAACACTAGATGAAGATCAAAAGCGAGGACAAAAATCAAACAAGCAAAGGATAGCAGAAATATGAGTCAAGCTGATTGAGTCAGGCCAATACCCTACGATCAGGGTGGCCTTTTCTGAAGTAAGCAAGGTTACCCAATGAAGATAGTGACATGGAATATTAGGGGGTGTAATCACCCAAGGAAGATTCGTACTCTAGCAAGGAATATCAAGGAAGAAAAACCATACATTCTTTTTTTAAATGAGACCAAGTGTAGCTTTGAGTCCATGCAACAGATTGGGAAGAAGATTTGGAAAGGCAGCAAAGTAATGGCGCTAGATGCGGATGGTAGGAAAGGAGGGCTAGCTATATTGTGGCATGACCATGAGGTGGACCTTATGGGATGGAGAGCGCAACATTTCTCCCTGGAAGTTGACTTCCAAATACTGGGTTCAGAGATCAGAGGGACAATCGTGAACATCTACGGGCCAAGTGCCTTCCCGCAGAAGTAGGAGTTCGTCAACCATCTAAGATGGCTTAGTGCATCGGCATCAGAGGGAAACTGAATAATAGGAGGGGACTTCCATCTGATTACCTCACTCCAGGGAAAAAAGGGGGGGGGTAAATGGATGTTGGACAAATATCAGGAGGACTTTAGGGAAACCCTCGCTAATAGCACCCTCGTGGATTTGGAAACGGGGGATGGGTGGTTCACCTGGAACAATAGAAGAGGAGGTGATCACTTGGTGGCCTCAATACTTGATCGATTCCTGGTGGCCAAAAGCATAGTGAGGGGGGCAGGTGAGATTAGGGAAAATGTGATCCCAACTGCAGGCTCTGATCATTGGCCCGTGTGTCTAAGTTGGGAAGGGGCGGTGGATCGGTTACCAAAACCTTTTTGCTTTGAGAAATTTTGGCTAGAGCACAAAGACTTTAAAGGCTTAGTTGAATAGTGGTGGCAGGAGATGGCTGACTTAGGGGGGACAAGGATGTACAACTTTCAACAGAAGCTTAAAGTTTTGAAGGCTAAAATCCATACTTGGAACAAGACAGACTTTGGCAACATTTTTGAGGACAAGAAAAGGATTGTCCTGGAATTGACTACCATCCAGCAGAGAGGGATGGAATTTGGGTGGAACCTTGAGCTAAAGAAAAAGGAGAAAGACCTAGAAGCCCAGCTAGAAGTCAGGGAGAGATAGGAGGAAGTATTTTGGAAACAGAAGTCACGTGTGAAGTGGCTGCGGGAAGGGGACAGGAATACTAAATTCTTCCATAATGCCATTGTTAGCAATCATTTGGGGTCGAAGATTCACAACCTTAAACTCCCCAATGGGACCCAGGTGGGGACTAGGGCTGGGGTGGAAGAAGTCTTGGTCAGCCATTTCAAGGAAATCATGATAGAGGACAACAACGAGAGGGGCCAGGACATTGATTGAATCACATCATTGATCCCAAGCATTGTAACAGGGGAGGATAATGAGAACCTCGCCAAGCCGATTTCTCTTCAGGAGGTGGAGGAGGTCATGCAGCAGATGGCCTAGGGAAAAGGCCCTAGGCCGGATGGGTTCACTGCCAACTTTTTCCATTACTTCTGGGACATGATAAAAGGGGAGGTCTGGGCCATAGTCGAGGAATCCAGGACTAGCAGAGGGGTGCTCAAAGCCTTCAACGCGACCTTCCTTGCTCTCATCCAAAAGAGTGAGGGGGATGATGCCCCTGGTAAGTTTAGGGCTATAGATCTTTGTAATGTGATCTACAAAATAATTTCTAAGGTTATAGCTAATAGATTGAAACCTCTCCTCCTGGGGATTATCAGCCCTAAGCAATTGGGATTTGTGGAAGGCAGACAAATTCTGGATGGTATCATTACGGTCTCGGAGGCCATTCACTCACTCAAATGTACTAGAATCCCAGGTATGCTTATCAATCTAGATATCACCAAGGCCTATGAAAAAATCACTTGGGAGTACCTAGAGAAAATGCTTCAAGCTTTCGGGTTGTGTTAGGACTAGGTGGATTGGGCTATGGGACTAGTGTCCTCGCCATTTTTCTCCATTCTCCTAAACATATCTCCGACTAGGATTTTTTTTCCATCTAGGGGGATTAGACAAGGAGACCCCCTCTCTCCATTCCTCTTCATTCTAGCAGCGGAGGGGCTTAGTAGACTTATAAAAGCTCAGGCAATTCAGGGGAGGATAAGAGGTTTGTCGCTTTATGAAGGCATGGAAAAGCAAACTCACCAGCAATTCGTGGACGATACAATGCTAATGGGGCACCCTTCATTCCAAGAGGCGTGATCCTTCAAAACTTGTCTTGTGACCTTTACCAAGGCTTTGGGGCTTGAGGTTAACCCAGAGAAGTCCCAGATGTTCTTTTTCAATTCTCTTCTCATAACCCAAATAAACGTTGAAAGGATTTTGGGATTCCAGAAGGGGAGGCTGCCAACTAAGTATCTGGGGGTCGCTTTAAGCCAAAAGCTTATTAGGCAGGCATCCTGGCAAGACCTAGTAGACAAGGTGAAGGCCAGACTAACAAGCTGGGTGATCAAACCTTTAAATATCCCGGGGAGACTTGTAATGGTCAAATTCATCATTCAATCAATGCACATGTATCTCGTATCAGTTCTGTCAGCTCCAAAGTTAGTGTTGAAGGAAATTAGAAGTCTCCTGCGCAACTTCCTATGGGCTGGAAGAGGCAACAAAGCAAAATTTGCCCTTATCAACTGGGAGAAGGTGAGCATGCCAAAGAAGAATGGGGGCCTTGGGCTATGCGATCCTGAAGTGGTGGGAGAGGTGCAGGGAGCCAATATTTGGTGGCGGTGGTGCAACTACAAGCAGGAGCCCTGGGCCAAGTCATGGCACATTAAGTACGCGAGGGGGTGGCCAACCTCACAGTTGGTTTGATACTGTGGGGATCCTAGGGGTCCCACATATGGAAAAATGCGAGGGAGGGTCGCAGGTTGATCCAGGAGCATAGCTTCTGGTAAATTCAGGATGGAAGCGTGGAAAACTTCTAGGATGATTCATGGAATCAACAACCCAAGCTTGGGGTAGACCCGAACCGGCTTCACATTAGGCTAAAATGCTTGGAAGAAGGCCAGACAAAGGTGAATCAGTTTTGGGAAGGAAATTCTCAGGGTGACAGGCGCAAATGGGTGGTGTCGATTGAACCATCTGACCAAGTCTCAGAAGCTGACATCAGAGCCTTGGGGGAGGAGCTTAACACTCGCTTCATCCGGATCAAGGAAGGGGCTGATAGACTCAGAAGAGGCTATTCCCAGAAGGGTATGTTTAGTATTAAAGAATCCTACAACATCAAAATTAGGGGGCAAATAGAGGAATATGAGATTTGGGAGAAGGTATGGACCTCCAACCCATGGCCAAAAGTGGCCATCTTCTACTGGCTGGTGGTTAGGGGGAGAATTCTCACGGGGGAAAATTTGAGGCGAAAAGGGATCCAGGGACCATCCCGGTGTATCTTGTGTGCTAATCAGGAGGAGAGTATGGGCCATCTCCTGGATGCATTCCCTTTCACAAATGGGTTGTGGGACAAAGGAGCACTAGCATTCAGAAGAAGTAATAAATGCAGGGGGAATTCGACTCAGTCATTAAGGGACTGGAACCCGAAGACCTTCAAAAATAACATCCTCTGCTTTCTGTGGAAAGCCTTCCTCGGCACGGTTATTTGGGTGATCAGGAAAGGGCAGAACAATAGATTTTTTAGGGGAAAAGGACAATATTAGGAGGAGGTCTAGAAAATCATATGTTCCAACCTGATGGAGACAATTTGTAGCATACAATGGTCGGATGAAGATAAAGAATTCGCAGGGTGGGAAAAAAGAATTGCGGAAACTTGGGGCTTGGATAAGGGAGTCATCAACGAACTGCCCCAGAAACTGAGGTTATGTAGAGTAGAGAGCCCGATATCTTGGTCCCCCCCGCGTCAGATGTTCAAGGTCAATTTTGATGGGGTGGCCAAAGGCAACCTAAGGGAGGTGGGATACGGAGGGATCTACCGAAACTGTAATGGGGAAATCTTACAGGTTTTCTTCGGGAACTTAGGCCACGATACCAGCAATTCAAAGGATTTGGAAGGGATGATCCAGGGTGTCCAAATTGTCATCCATAGTGGATGGCTGCTGGCGATAGTTGAAGGGGACTCTCGAATCCTCATCCATATGGCTCAACAGATGGAAAATGGAAAGCCAACAAAGAAGGTGGCCTCCAACTGGCGTCTTGCGGGGAGAATGGAGGACCTTCGAGCGCTAATCGTGGCATATCCGACGCTGTCTTTTCACCATGTTAGGAGAGAGGCTAACTAGGTTGCGGATCTAATGGAAAACGATTAGGTCTCTGACATCAGGGCTAGTAGCAGAGGACGGCTTGAAGATTTCGAGGGAGAATAGTGGATGCCCAGCTGCCGTCAACTCGCAGCTCATGATGGAGATGACAGGGGGCAGTTGACCAAGATTACGAGTGAGCAACATGGATGGGAGAGGAGGTTGCAAGGCCCTCCCACGCGTCATATTTGCTAATGTGCGACGAGCAGGTGGTCTTAGATCAAGACAATCTGAGCGTATCCTTTTTTCATTAATAAGAGGTACGAAGGGGTGATGAAGAGGAATGGAAGTATAGTATCCACACGGCCAGATGATGTAGTAGTGATGAAGAATCCTATGCTGAACCCCATGCGAGGTACGGGGAGGGAAGGTGGCTGGATTTGGGTCATCATTGTTTGGGATGGATCCATTAATTCATTAATGGGATTTTTCCTTAGTTATCAGATAAAGGTGGCCAAGGCTAGTGCATATGATCAGGGGAGAACGCAGGCTCGACTGCTAAGTATAGATGAGGAGACGCTAATCGTGGCA
Organism: Pseudotsuga menziesii; assembly: GCA_001517045.1. Taxonomy (NCBI): domain Eukaryota; kingdom Viridiplantae; phylum Streptophyta; class Pinopsida; order Pinales; family Pinaceae; genus Pseudotsuga; species Pseudotsuga menziesii. The sequence continues at coordinate 962,627 of LPNX010538206.1, forward strand.
TAACTGGTGAAAAGACAGCGCTAATCGTGGCATATTCGGCACTGTCTTTTCACCATGTTAGGAGAGAGGCTAACTAAGTTGCGGATCTAATGGCAAACATTTAGGTCTCTGACATCATGGCTAGTAGGAGAGGACGGCTTGAAGATTTCGAGGGAGAATAGTGGATGCCCAGCTGCCGTCAACTCGTAGCTCATGATGGAGATGACAGGGGGTAGTTGACCAAGATTACGAGTGAGGAACATGGACGGGAGAGGAGGTTGCAAGGCCCTCCCACGCATCATCTTTGCTAATGTGCGACGAGCAGGTGGTCTCAGATCAAGACAATCTGAGCGTATCCTTTTTTCATTAATAAGAGGTACGAAGGGGTGATGAAGAGGAATGGAAGTATAGTATCCACACGGCCAGATGATGTAGTAGTGATGAAGACTCCTATGCTGAACCCCATGCGAGGTACGGGGAGGGAAGGTGGTCGGATTTGGGTCATCATTGTTTGGCATGGATCCATTAATTGATTAATGGGATTTTTCCTTATTTATCAGTTAAAGGTGGCCAAGGCTAGTGCATATGATCAGGGGTGAACGCAGGCCCGACTGCTAAGTATAGACGAGGAGATGAAGAAAGGAGGAGGGACGTCTGTTAGAAAGGAGAACAAAGTTGAGCAGGGGAAAATGGCCCTGCCTCGTGGAAGTCTTGGAAAACCAAGGGGCAGCGTGGGTGTGACTAGTAGTAGGGGCAAAGGAAGAGATTACAATGGGAAGGGGAAGAGGGTTGCGACCTAGGCCCAATTGCAAGCTCATGCTGAAGCGGAGGCTTTCAAAGACCACATTCCGCTTATCTCCAGGCTTGCAATGGAAAATATGGAAAAGGCCCTCTAGGGGCAAGTCAAGGCAAAGCCAAATGAGGAGGTTCGGGAGGAGGTGGACGGGTGGGTCTCTGATCCAGGATCCATGGCGAGACGTGCATCGGCCTATGACCATATGGTGATGATCTACTGGGTCCTTATGAACCTAGTCTCTTAGGTGAACATTAATTCTGTGGCCATAATAGAGGAGCAGATGGCGGTAATGCTAACAAAGAAGGAGGGTGATGAGGAGCTGGTCAAAGCTTGGAAGGAGCATAGCGAAGAGTGCAGAAAAATCCTCAACAAGGTGGAAGCTCTTAATGCAGATTGTCGCCTCATGCACATAAAGGTGGACCAGATAGCGTCCTGTCTGGGGATTGTGCTATACTACCTGGGGTTGGAGCAGCTTACATCGAGCGGGTTTGGGCGGCGCGCTAGCGGGAGAAATGCGAAATCTTTTCCAATGGAGCACAATGTGGATGCAGTATTGCAACCAAGCGGATGCTGTTTGTGTAGGAGCATCATACTAGACACCTTGATGCTCCCCTGATGCTTGATGGTGACTTATCTTTTTGAGGTCTGTTGTTGTTTCAGGTGGCTGGGAAGTCAACCCATAGGTGCTCTAGATAGTTTTCTTTTATGTTATCAATCAGTAGTAAGTTAGTCTCAGTAAGAAAGTCTGGGATCGAGATCTCCACAGTGGGAACTCCCCCGGCTTCTGGGTGAGATTTCAGAATGTAGCTGGGCTGGGGTAGATCTAAAGCGGGTTGTCTAGGGCCTGCAGTTTTATGATGGTCTCTCTGTAACAAGCTTTAAGCAATAATATATCTTTTATTTACAAAAAAAAAAAAAAAAATTTATTTAATAATAATGCAATCTTTATGGCGACTTTTATTTTGTTGTTGGATTAACAACCAAATTTTTTATTTCTTATTTAATTCAATAAAAAAACATGTAACTGGATCTGGATCTTTGTTAACTTTTATTATTTTGATAATACAATAGAGTTAGATCTATCAAATTTTTATTTGGTTGTTGGATTAATAATCAATTTTTAATTTTATTATATAAATTAACAAGAAAAAACATGTACTTTTATTGATGTTGGTTTTTATTTAAAAAAAACATAATAATACAATTATTGTAATGGTTGATCGATACAACCATCTTTATTAGGATTAACAACTAAATTTTAAATTTTTATTTAGTATTAACAACTAAATTTTAAATTTTTATTTAAATTAACATAAAAAATGCCTTAATCACTGTTAATTTTCAATTTTTAAATAAATCATTTTACTTTATGATAATGCAATCTTTATTAGTCCCTCCACTCGAGCTAGCAAGCAAGGACTATATGAATTGCCTTGCCGTTTTTTCAATTCATGTGCACAATTACCAAAACAAGTTATAATATTTTAGGCTAATTTTTCCATTGCATTTTATTAAGATTGTTTTTTATGAACCAATCTATATACTCCACAAACAAATCTATATACTCCACACTTTTTGTCATCCAATCAGTAAATTCATCCTCTTATTTGGCCTTTTCTTGAGGCACAGTGCTACTGTTGGCTTAAAAACTTAGGCTAAACAAGATATTATCCATGTTTTTTTTATGAAACTAGACAATGCTAGAGATCGTCCTAGCATTACTTCCATAGCATTAAATGTTAAGGAGACATAAGCTTATGTTGAGGTTGCATTGGTGCACTACCTTGGGGCTATTATGTGGAAGTTTTGTTTGTGCCAAGCTGCAAGCAACCTGCCACAAGTCTTCAAGGCTACCAACAACCTGCCACACGTCTTCAACCAACCTACTTGCAAACCGCCACACGTCTTCAAGGCTACCAGCAACTTGTCATGCGTCTTCAACCAACCTACCAGCAATCCGCCACATATCTTAAAGGATACCACCCGCCTACCACATGTCTTCAAGGATACCTGATAAACTCATACCAGGATTCTCTTTGGTTTCTCTTTGTCCCTCCTCACTGCAGTAACGTATCTTCTTCTTGCCCATTTTTTTTAAGTCACATCTATTGTCTTCTCACGCAGTTTTTTTATAGTCACATATCGTCTACTCACCTAGTTTTTTTGCTAATAAAGTATCAAGGACTAAAAGTGTGCTCTAGCTAGTGGAACGAAAAGGAGAGGTTCCAGATCATTAGAGTAGAAGAAGCTTTGTGCCTTGTGGTGCGATGTTTTGGTTTATAATTATAGGGCATGTTGCTCTCTTCATCCCTTCTTCTCATGAACTGTAGGTACAATTCAAATATTGATATTTGTTCTTTAAATCAAATTATTTGTTTTAATGAATTTGTTTTGATTCATTAAAACATAAAGAAGTTTTAATAAAGAAGGGTCTCTATTAGGTGTACCTTGAGCTATATTTTCTATACTTTAACCATGACGAGTCGGACTTGTATGTTTGAGATGCTTGAGATGTTGGACTTTAAGCCATCCAAGAGAACCCGTGGAGAGTATCCTTGTAACAATTGGCACTCCTGGTGGAGAGTATCCCTGTAACAATTGGAAAAATTATAAATATTAAGATCTATATTGGTAAAAACTAAATCAGAAAATGCTTTAAGAACTGAAATTAAACGCCATATCTTGCAAATGAATAGTATATCCACATTACTAGCCTGTCTGGATCATTTCAATAAAAATTACCTATTTTCTAGAGATTCTTTACTTGTGCGACCTCAACAGGCAATGCCATTATGTAAACCTTGAAGGAACACCCACTTCCCACCAGATTGCTCTCATCTAGCTTGAAAATAGTCTCATCCTCATTAAATCCATGGTGTAGTCCCCACATTATCATTCTAAGGATCCAATAGTTAATTACCCACCCACTTTTCATCTTGTATCTCAATAGTCGGGTTTGTAAACTCGAGTTCTCTCTTCGACCTACCCCTAGCTCATTCTATTTCGGAGGTCTGGATCCTGCCTCCTCAATCAGTTGGTTGTCAAGATCAGGAAATCCACACAGGTTGAGTTAAGCTTGATGTTGCACACAAAAGGCAATTCTCACATGATGCACATAGAGCAGTTGAAGAAGCAACACATACCTACTTTCACGGATAGTTGGTTAAGCGAGTGCCTACATAAATGCTCTCTCCGCCAACCTTCCTAGTAAAGCCTCGTTATTACATTAACATACATAACCAAGTATATTATATGTCTTTTATACAGGTACTTCCCCCTCAATTGACATAAATTGATCTATTTGGCATTGGCCATCCTTTCCCTCAGAGCCCTGGATTTCCTTCCAAGTATGATGTTGGAAAAATTGAAATAAAAAAAAGCAGGAACCCTAGGGGAAGCCATGGCAAGTATTTCAGGCACTGTAACCTTTATATTAGTATAAGCATCTCAGCATTTATGCAATATTCGAACTCTAAACAAATGCTAGAAGAGAACAATGCTTTAATTGCTCAAACGCTCTAGACATGCACTTGGAAGGACAGCTATGGTTATTTGCTTGAAGAACGTGGTGCGTGTCTCTGTGTTTATGTGTCCATCGTTGTATTTGTATTTTCCATCTGTTACACCAAAGCTGTTCATATGCTCTCCACCTAGACGACGCTGTCTTGAACACGTGATGCTAGATTCACTTGTATCATTGATGAGACAATACCATTCATGATTAATCAATGAGACATTATTGCATCATGTTTATTGAGCTATCACATACAACATGTAGTAAATACTATATCTCTGTAATCAATCACTTATACTTATCACATGTAAACATGATATAAGTTGTTTAAGTAATAAGCATAAAGATCATGTATTTATTACTCATCAAAATCGCCAATAACACATCCTATTGATATGTTCTTTCACATTTTCCCTCTGAATCTTGAGAATCGAATCCTTCATTTTGATCAATTTCAACAGTTCCATCAACTTAGGTGCGTAATCTCGGTGCTCCAAATGCATTGTATAATAAGCAATCAGTGCATTTATCTCTCTAAATTGAAACTGAATTGGGTGATATGTTTTTTTATCACTTGTTATCATGTGGAAGGCTCAACAACTTCCATGAAAAGTGCACATCAACACAAGAAATGCCGAATTCCTTGGGATTCTATGTTACTAGTAAATGACGGAAAATAAGGCAGACTCCATAATTACCATTCATTTCATAGAGGTATGAGATTTATGTCATTCAATTGGAAACACAAATCCAAAACAAGAAGTTGTTGAAATCTATGATCGTCTTACTATTCTACTATTTTAGAATAATATTTCTTTTGCACCCCACAAAGCAGGCTGATGGTGCTTGCTCCTCTGGCCTTTCCAACACACATGAAGCTTACACACCAGTACTCCATTCATCCAATGACTCAAGGCAATCAACTAAGAATAAGCTTATGGACTGATTCAACATGTCTCAACTATCAAGGGTGAAATGTGCAGGAATAAAATAATTATCTAAAGTTTACAAGCTGGAGCTCAAAGGTGCACAGAAGATGAATCAACCGAGCTAAGAAATCTTTGTAAATTCTAGCTTGTTTTTGTATATTTGTATTTCTACCTTGTTAAATGCAACATTTTAACCACAACATAAATAACTTGAAAAAAACACAGCGATTTAATCCGGCAGGTGGGCCCCACTATGTAAGGAGTATTCTTATTTATAATAAAACTATATTGATGTATTAAGTGCATTCACGACCTAATTTGGAATTTGCTTGGTTTTTAGTTGCTTAATGCAGTAAAAAAACAATGATTTTGATTTGATTTTAGGGATTTATGGCTTTAACAGATTGAGTACCATTCGTTGGAAACAAATTTAAGGAGCTTGTTAACTGTGCCTCTACACTAAAAACTAATAACTAATGACTTAGACCTCCCATAAACAAATCCAAAGAACTTGTTAACTGTGCTTTATACTATGAACACTTGCTCCCTAAGCATAGGCAGGGACTTGGTGCATTAACAATTTTCCTTGTTGTATTGCTACATCCATCCAAAAGTCTTATTTAATAAGCAAAGTTTTCATTTCTTATTTAAATTTAGAAAATGCCAACAATTTTTTCATTGAAAACACAGATTAGATTTTGGGTTTGACATGGCAACGAGATTTGGAAAGATTCAAGCACATTACATGGTTGCGTGAAACAAGGAAAGGGTAGAGACAAGTATGGAGTCAATGCTTGAAATTTGTTGTAGGGTTTGTTCAAAGAATGAAATTTCTCTATGTTGCATTTATTTATTTTTCTCATAAAATTCAAGCAGATGCTTTACAACCTTAATGACCCTTTGTTTTGGTTACAATTATATGACAATTTCCAAAAAATAATCACCACCAAGAGACATGTCTTGATTCACAAAATCTCCTCTCATAAAATCTTGTAGTTCACTCCTTTCACATGCATCTTCATATAATGCAAATTGTTGATAGTTTTCGAAATCATAATAAAAGTGTCAGATTTCATCAAGGGATGTAAGATTCAAGTTCTCTAGCAAATCCTTGGTCGGTGCCTTGAGAGATTGGCAGTTGTCAAGTCATTCTCATAGTTAATTCAAGTAAACAATAAATATGCAATCCAAAAGTAAAGGTAACAAACATATACAAGATAACTATTCACCATGATTGTCAAAAAGTCATTGTCAAACCCATATTGGCTCAAGTAGTAGTGGCAAAATAATCAATATCAATAAAGCCTGTAAATGGAGCAAATTTGGGATAATCCAATAAACAATTGAAAACAAATAATTATGAAGTTGCAATAGAAATAAGCAACTGACCTCAACCATGATGCACATCACCATAATAATTTTCTACATGTTTTGCAACACTTAGTGCAAACAAGTTTCATGCGAGAACAAATAGGCTTCAAGCATTTCTATATAAAATGCCCACCTCCACTTTAATGGAAACTAACTTGTTGTTTCCAATCTTGAAAGAGAATAAGGAAAAAACAAACATAAAGAAATTAGGAAAACTATGAAAGCTTTCCCCTAGCATTCAAAAAAGTTTTATTTAATTAATAATAGGAAACTGTTTTATCTTTATTTTTTATTCTTAAATTTTATGGTATAACACTAATTAAAATTATAGTTGAAATAAATTTATATTAAAAAATAAATAATAAAAAATATTAAATGTAATTTTATAAAATTAATGGAAATAATTAAAAATAATAATCTTTATATAAACCAATAAAATAATAAATGATACTTACGATTCATAATTTAAACCAACAATTGAATTTCAAATATGTCTATATTAAACGAAAAATGTACAAATTTACAATATAGCCTACCTGACTTTAAGGGATAAGGTTACTTTAGTTTATATATAGTTTTATGTCAGTTTATTACAACTTGAAAAAAAAAATTAAACGTTTCCAAATATGTATAAACCTATATACAAAAATTTCGGGTTTGTATTGTGTTTTTTCTTTAATATTTTTTATACCATGATTATAAAACAATGTCAAAAAGAGATTGTTTCAAACCAAATAAGATTGAACAAGTAAAGACGGAGGCGATGATAGTGGAGAGGTAAGTCAAAATATTTAGGCTTTCAAGTTTTTTTTTTAACCATGGAAACAACAATTTTTCAAGAGTATATCCAACAGTCTGCAAGTCAGATATAACAATAACTTGTGACTTAGCAAGGGTCGAGATATCTCGAAACCCATCGAGGTGAGCTTCTATCCCAGGGGTCACCTACCCCTCTAGCCTTGTCACAATAGGCCAATGAGCAACTCTACCCCCCATGCCAATGGCTTTCAAGTTATTGGATGGTTTTTTTGGGTTAGTATGTTCATTATGAGTTTATCATCTTTCTTACAAGACTAATCGGGATGGGGAGGATAACAGTTCATCCCATAATCATTTAATCATTTGAGCTAGATTTAATCGCCAATAGTTTAAGATTATGCTTGCATTAGTAAATCGTTTTATATCTTTGAGAAAATTGTATCATTTTTAGTATCAATTTAGGATAATATTTTGAATTTATAACTTAACAGGAAACATAACAACAATATTCTCATCCATCAATAACATATGCTCTTTGTTAAGCACCAAAATGTTGATTGCACATTCAAAGATTACTGCAATAGTTTAGATTCCATGATACAATTATCACTACATTAGTTTAGGGGTGTGCTAAGTTGGAGTATACCCTTTCTAAACTTCATACAAGTTACTCAGATTGCTTCATTTCTAGTGACTTTCATTAGTAACAAAACAAAAAATGCTTCAATTGGAATTTGAATTATCTGAGTCAATTCAAATTGCTCGCAAACTCCTTATATAACAATTCAAAGATGGTGAGGGTATGGATGTGCATTCTTCACATTGCAGCGACTAGATTATATGTAAAAACATGCGAGAAGTTCCTTTAGAATGAGGCCCTGGCTTGAGTGCTCATTATTCCAAGATTGCCCTCTCCTTCAAGACATCAATCCTTGCACCTTGGTTTCGAAAGTTCATTCTAGTGACTATGTATTTTACTACCACCCTCGTATGGGCATTGATATCCCTCTTTTTATGTGGATTTCGTTGGTCCAAGAGTGCATTGGTATTGATTTGGAGACATTTCATAAGTTTGATACCAATGAAAACATAAGATTGCTCAAAGTGGAATGATTCTCATTTGATCTAGGATTTGGATTAAGAAACACAATGCAAATATGCTATTTCATAAGTTTGATACCAATGAAAACATAAGATTGCTCAAAGTGGAATGATTCTCATTTGATCTAGGATTTGGATTAAGAAACACAATGCAAATATGTATGCCATTTTTTAGGACACTACACATTGAAAGGATGCATGTCTCAAGGTTAAGATTTCACTTCGGAATAAATGAATGACTTTAAGGAGAAACATGTGATTTTTGATATATAAATGTATTAAGGTATTTGGAAGAGATTATATTTTTCTTTAATGAGTTATAGTGCAACTCATCTCTCTTATCTAATTTTGGAGTTGTATTTCATATTTACATTTGTTATACATAATATATACTTTGATTTATTATAATTGTAAATACTTATTACATAACAAAAATAGCATACTAGATGAATTAAACCAATCTTATTAAGAGTCCCATCAATCTTTTGAAAAGAGATAGAATTTAAATTAAACGGTAAAATTTAAATTAAGAAAAAATAAAAAGTTACTACAACGACCAAAGTACTGATTGTACCCTTTCTATGATAAGAGATACACTTTAAATGTTGTTTGAAGTAACTACATGAATCAAATACCTATATATTAGACAAGACATTGCCTTTACCCTATGTCATTGCCCATGATATAGATCAATAATATATATTACTATTAATATTGCATTTCTTTGTAAATATTTTCTATCACACCATTTTTTTTAGAGAAAGGACATGAAAGGTATCATTAATAATCACATATACATCCGTGTGTATGTAGAAGACTTTCAAATTTATGTCAACTTTATGGAAAAACTTATTTAGTAATGTGAGTTCTCGCTTTTCCCAAGACAAGTGCAGGAGGCTTGTCCGATGAGAACATCCAACGACCCTCCTGTGGTTGCCTTGGGAGAAGTGAGAACTCTCATTGCTAAATAAGTTTCGCCTCGACTTTATGGCCTAACAAAACATCATCATGCTTAGTTACTATGTTGCAGTGGTGTGTTTTGGGTCGTTAATCATTGCTCTTACGAAAAGAAAAAATATCACGATTATATCTTTTTCAATTATTCTTATAAAGCATTAAATATGTATATGTATTTTTAATTAATAATTAAATAAATTTACGAGTTGTATCTAAATATTCTGTTGTAGAGCATTTATATATGTATTTTTAATTTGTAATTAAATAAATTTATGGATTATGTCTAAGCACCTAGTTGTAGAGCATTACATAATTTGAAGTTGAGAGTTTAGTAATAGCTTGAATTTATAAAATGACCATCTCAATCACATAATGAATTTGGTCATTGATATGGATAGAGATGTCTACATATAAGGTAAAGAGGAAATTTCTTCACTCCTGTTAAAACTCCTAAAGGTTTAGTAATAGCTTGAATTTTTAAAATGACCATCTCAATCACATAATGAATTTGGTCATTGATATGGATAGAGATGTGTACATAGGAGGTAAAGAGGAAATTTCTTCACCTGTAAAAACTCTCATGCACTCTCAAATTACCTCCTCCCCACCTTCACTTCTCTCTTCTCTCTCGCTTTTCCCCCAAACTTCATGCCCTCCCCTTTCTTTTACAACTCCCCTCTTCAAATGTCCTATTACATGGATTACTCCACTTGACATCCATGCGAAGAATCTTTGCATGGATGACTAGTGGGTTAATCCTGAATTAACACTATATATTTCAATATATATGTTGTTGTTATTATTATTATTATTTGTTTATTTATTTACGTATTGAACCCTTTAATAATATTGACTAAAAAAACTTTTAAATAAATAAAATATAACTTTAATGCTTGCATTATTTAACACTCAAAACTAAATATAATTTTTAATTACATGTACTTACTCATGCTAATGTTTAACTAACTAATTTAATATAGCTATAAAGAGCATTACAATAATGGTATCCTTTTTAGCTCCACATCCTCTTGGCCAAGCACCTCTGAGTTATTTTCTTCTTTTTAATGTTTTTTTCACTTGGAATATGCTTTCCTCTTACCCTTATCATCTTTATATATTGTGTTCCTTACACCTCCATAGGCCAACTTTTATTTTTATTTTTTATGGCAACACATATTTTTATTTATTTATAAGTAAACTATTCAAGACCGTTAACATATCGAGGTAAAAAGCACTCATTAGCTAAAACTATCCACATTTGAAATACCACATACCTCACAACATATATATTTTTATATTTACAAGTAAACATTTCAAAATCATCAACATATCGAGGACAAAAGCACCTACTAATTAACACTATCCCCATTCAAAAGACCACATACCTCATAACTCGTTGACTAGAAGCAAGTAATTATAATTATAATTATAATCTATTTTTAAGGTCATCGCCAAGCGAGACACCAAATTGGTGTGTTCCTCCTTGTTTGTGGGACAGGGACCCCCTCTGCGCAGCGATTTAACTGCTAAAGTCTATAGAGGTGTACATACACTACCCTCTCTGGATTTGAACCTATCACTTCCTAAGAAGAAACACATGCTCTTAACGAGTAGAGGAGCATGTGACCTTTCTCTCGTCACTAACTCCATAGAATGCAAACCTTCATAGCCATTCATTGTCAACATCATCCCACCTTCAAGTCTCTTTTTTATAAAGGCAACCATAGATTTACCCTTGTGTGAACTTGAAGCAAGTTTGTGAAGTTGTTGAAAGTATAGGAAGAGTCATGTAAAATTTGGTTTATCCCTAGGATACTTGGATAACATTGTTCAAAGGCCACCTTACATGTGAATAAGGTATAAGTTTGAGATAAGAAGTAGGTGAAGCTATATAGATGAAGGTTTAAGGAATCAAGAACATCTCAAGATCTCTCCATTTTTTACTAAGACCTCCCTAGAGCTTCATTAGCTATGTTATCAATCTTAAAATTGTTTGTCTTTTTAATGTGGATAATGCAAGCATATTCCAATGAGGCAAAGATGTTATGAATTTGTTATAGTTTTAGATAATGTAAAGCCTACGATATACCTTTCCCTTCTTACTAAATTGATAGTTAGAAAGAAATCTCTAAATATCATAACTCACTTAATTTAAGTATCATATAATTAATTTGATTATTAATTATTATCCCAAGTCTCTACATTAGTCCATTCTAATTTTCCATACAAAAGAGGACCCCATACCTACCAACCCTATAAGGCAACTTCAATTTTTAATAAACATTATATCTTTAACTTAAATTTTGCAAAACTACCATTCAAACAATTTATATTATTTATTTTAAATAAAATTTTATATCATTTAATTTGATTAAAGTTTTAATTAAATTCAAACACAAATGAACGCACACTTTACAAGGAAGAGCATTTTTCCATAAAATACCTAATTTGCGTTGAGGATGCTCGGAGATATCACGTGAAAAGATTCCTTGCAACGAAAGGTTGTTTCAAAGTTGATTGGATTTAGCATTTCGCTCAATTAATTATTAGATATAGTTTGTTTCGACTCACACAATAAATAAAATAAAATATGATATTTGAATCATGATGACAGATTGAACAAAACACTTTCTTTGTTTTTATCATGTTTTTTGAACCTTTAAGGAATGATTATAAGTGGTTAATTTTTTATTTTGTTTATTTTTTTATTTTATAATAGTTTAAGTATGGGAATTTTATGAAATTTTTATTTATAAAATATTCGAGTAGTTTATTAGTTAGATATTTTGGATTTTTTTGTGATTTTTTATTGGAATTTGGTTAAATTTTTTGTTTCTAACATTTGAATTTTGAAGTCTTTAAATCATGTTTTAATTCATGTATTTGAATGCATAAATTAATTCAAAAGTCTCAAAAACCCGGAGGGCACCAAGATTATGTAAGTTTAACAACCATCATATATTTTTTCACGAATTAATTAAAATTTTTACTTTATGTGAAAAACAAGTCACGAAAAAACTAGATTTTTTTTTTTAAAATGTGAAAAACAAGCTAAGAAAAAAACTAGAAAAAAATTAATAAGAACAAGACTGAATCCAATACAACTTCAAACTTCAAATCTAACACACAAACTCTCAAGTTAACACACAATGCTCGATGGCCTTCAGTCTTTGAAGGACATCACAAGCCACATTAAAAACCATAGCATATCACACTAAGCTTAAAGGAAGAACAGTCTGTGAAGATCATCACAAGCCACATTAAAAACCAGAGCATATCACACTAAGCTTAAAGGGAGAACATACACTACTGGTTCTCAACATATATTACACTTGAGATCATTCTTTTTCATAAGCCACACAAGGCTTAAAATCTTATACACACCTTCAAAACATTTAGACCACTCCGCAGCTAAAAATATTTAGTATTCAAAATTTTAAAGATTTTATATAGGTTTTTTTGTTAGAATAAAATTAGTTAATCTTTTAAATATTTTAGTGATTTTAAGTAATTAATTTTAATTTGATTGATTCTCATTTATATGGACATGAAACAATGTAAATATTGTAAGATTTGGATTTTTCTATACAATTTTTGGTCAAGTTTCAAAATTTTATTGTTAACAATGAAAACTAAAATGTATAAATGATTCAACCCCCTCAAATATCCTTATTGCATCCAAATTGTGCAATTTCAATAACCAATATATGCAATTTGTTTAATTCTTCTAAATTCTTTGTCTCAACAAAAATATATCACTGACAAAACCTATCCTAACTCATATCAAAGTGGGAGTCACGACAACCATCAAAGTTGCAAAGAGACTAACTTCTATTTCTACAAAATACCTTCTAGTTAAACCTATAATATCCAAAACTACCCAATAATCACTACAATATTTTTCCATAGAAAAATTATCATAACTTTATTGATATAAAGCCATATTGCTCATATAACCCCTCAACCTTACATATCAAAATACATAAGTTCATATGTTTGAGAAACAAAAATACACATCATATACATACCTAGTCTTTTACTTCTCTAATAATCAACCCAAGCAGCATGGAAAAGAAAATACTCTCAAAATAATATATAAAAAAGTAATTAACAAAATGACAACTTGTTAATACATCCTAAACATGAAATCAGAAATATAGCTTCAGAGTGTATCTAACTAGCATGAATCCATTTTAAACTCGGATTTATCAAGTACTCATAAAGATCCATTTTCTTGAGGTGTACATTTTTTACCATGCACTAAGATGGATCCAATTTCTTGAGGTGTACATTTTTTACCATTTGGATCCCTTTGGTACTTGATAGATTTGGATTAAAAATAGATCTATGCAAAAATGAGTCCAATTTTTTATATTTTATTTAAATATAAATGTAATTTATATTTTTTCTTTTTTCTTTTTTAATATTTTTTATTTATATAAGCTAGCATAACTAATCCGACAAGATCTCTCCCATACCAAATTAAAGAGCACCTCACTTCTGTCAATACAATTACATTTTTAAATCAAATTCTATTAATTTAAACTACTACTTATAAACCTACCATTTATATTTATATTAATACTGTTATTGACTCTTTTATTATTATCCATAGATAAACTATTTAAATGATTTAATCGGAGATGAAGTCTATGTCACGGCTTTCACTTGGATCTCACAATTCATGATTTGTGACAATCTGCTCAAAGACCAAGACCAAGTTTATATAAATCATAAAAAATTGATGGGAAGCCACCTCATTTTCTTGAATTCAGCTGCATATATTTTTATCACCAAATAGTTGAATATCTCCTCAATACAACAAACACATGTCAGAGTTTGGTTCTATTCTGTCAAAATAATTCTACATACATGTTGAAAGCCCATACATATTACTCACTGGACGGGATAATCGAGCTTATCCTCCACCTATTTGCAGAAACATCTCCTCAGCTCGGCCATGGACGAAGACGAGCACAGCCGAGCCGAACAAGAAATGAAGTTATTGCATCTCCGCCATGTACATCATCGTAAAGAAACCCAAAAATTCGTTAGCAGACTGACTTCAATGCTCTACAAGGCGCTGCTGCTTACCGTCGGCTTTGGATTACTCTGTCTCTCGCTGTCACACTTCACGGAATTCACCAGATATTCCCGTACCGCTGTGCTTGCAAGATCGTGGGACGCCATCAGCATTCTTCTGGTGAGCTTCGTCATAGCTTTTGGATTTTTGGGTCGCGGCCAACCAGACGACGAGGAGATCGACAGAAGCGAAAACGTTTTTAATGTCAATAGCTTCTTCGAATCAAATGGCAGCGTTGGAGATCCTGCTCCGAAATCGATTGGGTTGAATGATTCTGCTTTCGAATCAAATGGGTGTGAAGATTTCCCCCAGATATCAGATGGGTTTGAGGCCGTTTCGGATTTTGGATATGAGAACCCTCGGATACCAGAGGTAAATCATGCAGATTCTCGCTTTTCTACTGTTAGTGCAGAGGTTATTGAAGTCTTAGAGAATAAACAGAGTTTATGTATATTTGATGGTAGTAGACGGGCTCCTCCGCCTCAACAGCCTCCTGTAAGTATTATTCCTCCACCTCCACAGCTTCCTGTAAGTATTATTCTTCCACCTACACTGCCTCCTGTAAGTTTTATTCATCTACCACAAAATGATTCGAACATGGCACCACCTATGATGCGGTATTGTTCTTTAAAACGGAAGAGGAGAATTATTTCTCCTTCTCTACCTCATACCCCACCTACTGCTTCTCCAGCATTAGAAACCCTTTACCCCCAGGAAAGAAGCAAAGATGCATCTGGGCATGAAAAATCAGAAAAGCCCCCCAAAATGGATAAAACAAAATCAGAGAACAAAAACCCTTCTAATCTACCCCCTCGTTGTTCTCCCTATCCTACGGCAGATAGAATTACTGTGAACCATGAATCCAGACACAGAAGAAGCAGAAATAAGGAGTATTCCCAGCACAGAACCAATAAGGAGGATGAACACAAGCACAGAAGAAGCAAGGATGAACACAAATACAACAGCGCCGAGGATATTGCCAATGCACTTAAACACACAAAAATCCCATCTTCACCCAGTCCTCAACTTCAACAATGGTGGTCTTCTTACAAAAAAGAATCCAAACACAAAAGCAAGGATCCGGAGCCTTTACCTCGTCCCCATTCAGATAAATTAAGCAGGAATAATGTGCATTCCTCCTCATCCTCTAACCCTTCCCTTCGTCCTCCTCTTCCTCGTACTTCTGTTGTTGATACAATATCAAAACACCATAGAAAGATGCATTCTTCTGCAATCCCTGCCCCTGGTCCCCCTCCTCCTACTTTTATTGTTGAAAGAATCTCAAAACACCATAGAAATAGAGAAATCTCTGAAAGCAATGGCTTGTCAAAATCTAGAAGAGATGAAACCTCTGAAAGCAAAGTTTCGTCTAATTCTAGTAAGGAGAACCTGGCTGGAGATGGCAAAGCTGAGGAAGACTTAGATAGTTGGAAATCATCGCCGATCTCTCTTCCGCCTCCTCCTCCACCACCTCCATTTCTCCTGCCCAATGACACAAAACGTGAGAAGAGAAGGCGTTCCACCGCAGAATCAGCCAAATCCGAGTTTGAGCCTGAGCCTGAGTCTGAACGCAGCCGGGCGTTTGCTTTTAGAAAGCAGTTTCCTCTAGATAATGCCAATCCTCAATTTTGTCCGAGTCCAAGCCCTGATGATGTAAACAGGAAAGCAGATGCATTTATTGCCAGGGTTTACGAACAAATTCGGCTTCAAAATGTGAAAAAGGCTTGATGGAGGAGGGCTTAAGTAGAAATAGTGGAGCAGGTATGGTGGCTGAATCAGCGGCAACAGAGCACTGCAAGTTGCAACTATCATTTCTTTTGGTGTTTGTCAAGATTAGATCCAACTGTTCTAAAGGTATCATGCTCTACCTTTATGGATTGTATGAGGAAAATATGTACAGTGCAACTGTAGTTTATTATACCAGTAACACAAGCAAATAAGCATGTCTTTTGAACACGGTTACTGTATGAATTTCTCAAGAAGCCTGAAGCTCTTTCAATTCTGTCTTAAGCTTGTAGATAAATGTAAACATGTGTATGCGGTCTATCACATATTTCACAGCAATTTATTTATTGAATGTAAAGTTGACCTGAAGTTCTAGAGATGATCAAAGATTCCAATTACTTAACCAGGAGATATTGTTTTTAAGATAATGAGAGGGGACTAGCAAGGGCTGACACAATCCCAATTTCATATTAGAAGGCTTCAATCCACTTCAATGTGAACATCTGTGAAGATCATTTTGAACATGCTCTCTCATTGGTGGCTATTGGACTGGCAGAAATCGTGTTGAAGATGCTGAAATGTTCTATTTATTCCAAAATGTGCCCTACATGAAGAAGAGCAAGTCTCTTTTGGAAGAATCTCTTGAGTGCTTCTATTAAGATTGCAATGACTATATTGCAAACTGTCCTGGAGCGTGTAAACCAAAATATAATCTAATTAGTGACTGTAGGTTGCTGCAATGCTGCAATACTAGAACCAAAGTGTGAACTTAAAAGGGTACAGATCCTTCCAATCATAATACGCAGTGGGGCCCTGAGTACTTGCACTGGAGGACATCGAAGAAAGCCAACCACTTTGTTGGTGGCCCCCTTCTTGTATTAAATCACTATATGAAATTGCTGCAAATATAATGCCCACTTAATGTGTAGATGTTGATCCAGAATTTTAGATTAAGATGTAAGAAACTGAAATGGCTGTTTGAGATCACTGTACAAATTAACTTCCTTACTCAAATGTTAGTGTTGTGGTTGCTGAGTGCTTGAACCAAGGCATAGAACTCTGTATAGTGAGAACAAGTGAAGTTTTGCTTGTGAAAGAGCCTCTGAACTGTAAGCCATTGATATCCTCCCTAATTGATAGCAACTCCTATGGGATATTGTGAAGCATCTATATCAATATCTAAGGGGCTAGATTGGGAAGAGAAAGCTCTGGTGCAAAGCATAAAGCATCCTTGAACTGTTTAACAGTTAGGTTGCACAAGTTTCCTGTTGTATTTGATCCTTCCATGTCTCGTCTTAGACTAGAATGCCATTCAATACACCAAATGAATTTCCCAAGATGATGCCTGGAGATGTTAGTAATCTATCACATGAAGGTGGTTGGTGCATCAGCGAGTTCAAACAGCATCATGAACCACTCATAGAGCTGAAATTGTCTTGCATACTTCTGCAGGCTTCCTGCAAACTTGATGATAATCTTCAAGCTAAACTGATTCATGTAAAGCACTCTTCTCCTAATCAAGAATACCATCAAGGGGATACTTATTTTTGTCGGTGATCTTATTGAGAAACTAGTAGTTAGTGCTCATTTACTCTTGCCCCAATATCATGGGAGAATCACATGGGTAAGTGCTCAACTAAATCTTTACTTCTTCAGAACGGTGCTTCAACTGTCATTCAAATTTTGCACTTTTTGTGATAATGGTCTTATATACAGGTTCATTTGGAAGCTAAGATCGTGGCATCAATTCAATACAAATTCAAATATACAGCAAAAGAGGAACACCTGTTTGTTCTTTAAACACATCAGCATATCAATCTAAGAATGCCCTTGTTGTTTGAAGTGGTAACTTACTAAAATTGTGCTGCTTAACTTCTCTCACTAGACTGAGCCATACACTTAGGCAGATGGACCTGTCTAACCATTGATTGTCCTAAAAGTAAAGAGGTAAGAGAAGAAGAGTTACGAGTATATGCCTTCTTATTCTCGTGCAGCGCACATGTTTTATAGCAGTTGCGGCCTTGCGGTCGTATTGATATGGAGTGTAGAGTACCACATTGCAATAGTCCATGGGTGTAACATCGTGCTCAAATGTATGTGTGAAGGGCTCAATCACAAATGTAACACAATAATGTTCATTAACCAGTGTAAATTTATTTGAACCCCTTAACCAATCAAGATTATATGGATGTGGATCTGTTGCAGTAGGAAACTGTAAGAACTTGAGCAAGCCTTGCAATACAAGGTTCTTTTGACTTCATTTGTCCATGATAATTTGATCTGAATTATATTTTTAGAACCAGTTATTTCAAACTCGTTCTAAACATCTTATTGTAGCGAGTGAAAATCTCTCAAATGGTCAACAAGAAGAAGCATCTTAATCTAATTCTTCTACTTCGAGATAGCTTTGGAATCTTTGGATCGCTCTAAAAATTCTGGAGTGCTTGGAAAGTTGGAGCATCGTTAAACATTGTATGATTTGTAGGTTGATTGGGTTTCACTTAAAATGCAACAGTTGTGAACTAAATGACTTGTTTCCTGCTTGTTCCTAACACTAGATTCTAGATTCAACCAAGACTTGAATTATTAGCCCTTGCTTGCTAGAAGGTAATTATAGTTTCTGCCCAATTGATTTTTTGCCTCGTTTATTAATTCTTGGGCATCCTTACCAGTATGATCGAAATGCCATTCATTTAAGGCTATACGACACCTGGATACTTCAAAAAGATAGTAAAGAATACAAACATCTTTTCTTCTTTGCCCAACTCTCCTTCTAGAAATCAAGTAATAAATATGCAATATCCATAAGTATTTTCGGCTTAGTTGGATTTTTAAAGCAAAAGAAGATGACATCGAGAAGCTCCCACTGGGTACGCAGGATGTTACTTGGGTATTTTCAAACGTTTTTGAAAAATATCAGGGATTGCCTTTTCTTAGACTATTCCAACTCTACTACATTGTGAGCTTAAAACGTTGAAGAATCATTTAGAATTCATCCTGACATCATCATATCAGGTCTCACCACCTTTCAATCGACCCTTCTCTTTTTTCCATTCATAATTGCTTTCACAGTTCTCTACCCTACATCTCAAGTGTATTTTCATATAGCTCACGGGAACTTCAAACCTAAGCAAGGGGACTTCTTGTGCTTCATACTTTTCCATTTCTTCATCCTGCTTCAAACAAGGATTTACTAGACTCCTTGCTTCCATCAACGATAAATCAAAATGAACTCAATAAATCTATGTACAATATCATTGCTTGTGCAGTTCCTTTTGTTCATGTTTCTTCTACGTCATTGCTTCTCCTTTTTAAATTTCAACACGCTTGCACTGATTTTGTTCTTCAAAAAGGAGGAGGACATCCAACAACTTTCTTTTGGGGCCCTCTTTTCTCCAAGAGAGCATTCAGCCACTGGTTCAAGCACTCCATATCTATTAGGGACATGGGTTTGTGCAAAGGGAAGCAACCTACTTCTACAAGAAATCAAAGAAGAGCTGTACCAGCGAAATGAAAAAGATCGCTCCCTGTAGCAATCCCTTCAAGGTTCAGACCAGGCTCCAAAAGATGAAGGGCGAGAAGGGGAAGAGCACCAAGCTGGTGAGGACCCCCAACACCCTATGTCCCCAGACAAAGAGGAAGACTAGCATGCAGATGTTTGGGTTCAGCTTTACCTCTATGTTTACATCTTTCATGCTTTATTTCAGAAGTTTTAGAGGCCGCGGGCCAGTTTCTTCTCTAGGTTGTTTCTTGCTGTTTCTGAGAGAATGTAAGGACCAGAGGCTAGGGCATGTCATACACTGCTTTCCTAGGTTTATGCATAGCTATAGAGTCCAGAGACCAGAATATATTGAGATAGTTCCAATTTCTGTTTTTGTTAGTGCTCAAGCCATGGGCTTGACAAGCCCTAACCGAGATATCAGATTGAGAATCTCTTTGACATGCTTGTAAATATTTTGGCACCTGTTATATAAAATTACTGACCTATCTCTTACTTTGACAAAAAACGGAAGGAGAAATTTAATGTCAACATTTCAATTACAACTAATGGACTAGGATATGATAAAACAGTGAGCAACGCAAGTGCAACAGATTGTACCTACACAAATGACTCTAATAACAACCCCACTCGCTCAGCGGGCTTTCCAATTAGATACGATGATCTCCATTCAAAACTTTATTTGTAGTTTGAATAATGAGACGATCAACAGCAGGCGATGTAGCCTTGAGGCTAATTTTCAGAATCAACCCACATCGATCAACCAACAAAAGGTTATGGCTGCTCCCATTCATATGGATGATCAAGCACTTATTTGGTGGCAGTTGCATAACCTGTACTTTGCAGCCACGGAGAAGCCTTCCAATCAACAATTTGCAGCAATTCAAAGCAACGGTATCAAAGCATTTCTATCATTTGAGCTATATAGAGATGATTCACCAACTTACTGCTTATAGCTATGGCGGTTCAACAACCGATCTGTCCAAAGAATTCATTGATCAATTCAATAAGTTATCTATCAAATTCAACGTGGTAGATGATTCACCAATCACCACTTATGGCTATAGCGGTTAAACAACCGTTCTATCCAAAGAATGCAGTAATCTATTCAATAGGTTGTCTATCAAATTCAAAGCGGTAGATGATTCACCAACTCACTGCTTATAGCTATAGCGTTTTAACAACCTGCCTATCCAAAGAATGCATTGATCAAATCAATAAGTTGTCTATCAAATTCAAACTGTTAGATGTAGAGAAGGTGTTGTGGAGAGAGTTCATTGTTGAGTTATTTTTCTTTGGTTTGATCTGGGGCACTCAAATCGCTCCATATCCACTAGAATTCCCCATAGCCCATATCAACTAGAATGTGGCAGATCATAAACAGTAAAATCGCCATTTGCATTTTTCAAATCACCATTTCAACCATCTAGGTGGATTCAGTGATGACATATTACTTTAGATCATAGTTTAGTTTAGGAAATATGACATTGCAGAATTGCATCAATCAAAATATTTTCCAGACCGGATCCAGATCGAATTCCTCTGAGAAATACCACTTCTCAAAATTTCTCAATATCATTTCTTGCTGCGCTGCAATTGCTCTTAAAGATTGATGATAAATTTGGAAAAGGGTTGCACGATCAAATCAAAAGTCAAATCAAGAGGTACAAAAGGAATTGCGCTTAAATCTTCAGCTTCTTACTGTCTGTCCAAAAAAATATGGTAAAAATAATGGGCATAATGAAGGGAAAGTGCCAATAGTTTTTAGTTCTGAGTTCTGACACATAAGAAGTGTTGTAGACATCACAAAATATATGAATGCAAAGTCAGATAATGCAAAAACAAAGAATCACGTTAATATATGAATACAAATAAATATTATTGAAAAACAGGGAATCACATTAGTTAATAGTAATAAAATAAGCAAATATGAAAGCAATTGCCCTCTAGGCTACTGCGCTACATTCGGAACATGTGCTGTTTAGAGTCTGATACCTACATTTGAGCACAGGCTATGAGCTCTGCTCAGATATTTGAAACAAATATGAGCTCTGCTCAGGTATTTGAAACATGTAAAGCGTCTTGCGGGTAATATTATACCCAGAGAACCTCACCTGCACCTTCGCTCCTTACTTATTGTTTGCATCGGATTTCTTTCTTGCACTCCCCAATATTTTATAAAAAACATTTTTAAATTCATAATTAGTATTATAGCAACAACCATATTACTAAGATTAATATGTTTGAAATATGTCTAGAGGTATATATTTGACATATAGATAATGTTTTTTTACTGAAGAATATATCAATTACTTGTATCTAATAGTTAAGTTAATATAACAACCACTTAATTTATGGTTGTTAAGCTCATAGTTGAAGTTAGGGTCATAGTTGTATCATCATTGGAGTTAAGCTAATAGTTAATTTAAAAGCTAATATAAAGTTTAGACCAAGTCTTATGCATATTAACTAGACTCCCAATTGTCAGAAGGAGTTCACTGTCACATAAGCTCCTTTTTAAAGTGATTGTTCTTGGTGCATGTCTCACTGCAATCAAGGTCAACTTTTCATGTTAAGAGATGGAGTTCATCTAAATTTGATTTAATAGTTGTATCACTATTTGAATAATCTGTCACATAAGCTCCTTTTTAAAGTGATTGTTCTTGGTGGATGTCTCACTGCAATCAAGGTCAACTTTTCATGTTAAGAGATGGAGTTCATCTAAATTTAATTTAATTTTAAAGTGATTGTTCTTGGTGGATGTCTCACTGCAATCAAGGTCAGCTTTTCATGTTAAGAGATGGAGTTCATCTAAATTTAATTTAATAGTTGTATCACAATTTGAATAATCTAATAGTTATCCAATATAACCGCCATCAGAGTTGAAGTTAAGCTAATAGTTGTAGAATCATTGGAGTTAATCTACTATTTATTCAATATAACCTTGATTAGAGTTGAAGCCTAAACTAATAATTCTAAAATAGTTAGAGTTAAGCTAATAGTTAATTTAAAAGTTAATATATTGACAATTGCAATTCAAGTAAAAGTCATGATTGGAGTTGAAGTTAAGCTAATAGTTGTATCATCAATGTATTTAAGCTAATAATTGAATAGTTGTATCTAATAATGGAATAGTTGAAGCTCAAGTATGTTTCACTCTTACATGACTGCACATTAGCTAGATTCTAGCTAGACTCCTAGATGCCTTACATGACTCCACATTAGCTAGACTCCTAGATGCCAAATGCGCTTTGACCAAGTCTTAAGTAATTAGAGTTGAAGTTAAACTAATAGTTGTAAAATCATTGGAATTAAGCTAATAGTTATCCAATATAACAAGTTAAGCTAATAGTTCTAGAATTACATGACTACACATTAACTAGGCTCCTAGATGCCAAATGCACTTTATCTAAGTCTTAAGTAATTAGAGTTGAAGTTAAACTAATAATTGTAAAATCATTGGAATTAAGATAATAGTTGTATCTAATAGTTAAGCTAATTGTTATCCAATATAACAAGTTAAGCTAATAGTTGTATCTAATAATAGATGGAGTTAAGCTCGTAGTTGTATTTAATAATCTAATAGTTGAAGACTAATTTTAATTTTTACAATTATCACTAACTCTATTTAGCACATGTTAATTAAGCTAATTTTTTATTTTTTTGAGATTATTAATTATTAATTTTGGATGTACACTTGTCTCATTTTCGTTTAACCTTGGACTATGCCCATAGAATCAATCCGGATAATACACTTGTCTCATTCTTGTATGTAGATGAAAAAACATAGATAGTAGTCCACCGTTTGTTGTCAAAATCTTTGAACTTTTAGTTGTAGCATAAATACACCTCAACATTATATAAATTCATTATGTGATAATTTAATGTTTTTTTTAAAGTCATTTCACATCTTGGTTTTGGAAGTTTTTTTTTTTCAATTGAAAAAAAATGTAACTTGTTATTAAAAAAATGTTTTTCCTTTTTAATTGAAAAAAAACAATGTAACTTGTTATTAAAAAAAAACAAAGTTATATAGATACTTAAAAAAAACTATCTTTACAATAATGTACCACTGTCAAATTAACCTAACAAGTAAGTTATAAAAATAAACAAATCTAACCAATTTGCATCAAAATTTTAAAAATTTTAAGTTAAAAAGTAAACTATTTTTACAATCAGATAAGTTATACAAATAAACAAATCTAACCAATTTGCATCAAAATTTTAAGGTAAAAATAAAAAACTATTTTTACAATAATGTAACGTAGTTAAGTTAACCTAATAAGTACGTTAGAAAAATAAACAAATCTAACCAATTTGCATCAAAATTTTAAGGAAAGAAGTAAACGAATTTAATCAATTTGCATCAAAATTTCCCTTAAAAATTTTTGAAGGGAAAAAGTAAACAAATTTAACCAATTTGCATCAAAATTTCCCTTAAATTTATTAGATTTTTTGTCATAAAAAATATGATAATACTAAATATAGAACTTTGGTTTTTAAAATATTTTTTTATCATAGAGCTTTGCTTTAAAAAAAATAATTTATTTTGAAAAAAATAAATAATTATAATAAAAAAAATTTAACCTTGATAAAATTTTACAATCTTGTTTCATTTGAATGGGAAAGATTTAGTTTATTCACTTTTTAATTCTCATCCATTTACTGGCCTACGTTGAACTTCCTACATTGAACTCCTTCGTATGATTTCAATCACCTTATCAACAATTCCTAAATTAGATTTAACTTTCATTATATAATTACTTAATGTGACTCCTTCTTATGATTTCAATCACTTTATCAACAATTCCTAAATTAGATTTATCTTTCATTATATAATTACTTAATGTGACCTCTGTCACTCAAGCAAAAGCAAAAGAGTTCAAAGTAGATTGATTATGTGTTTTTTTTTCTTTCTTTCAGGTTTCATACCATTGCAAAAAGCAAAAAAGTTTAAAGTAAATTGATTATTGTCATTTTTTTTAGTGTTAATATGTTTCATATCATTGCAAATATTTATATCTACAGGTTAGAGGTTTCATTTACATTATAATGAAATAATTTAATTTGACTTTATAATAAGTAAATAATGTTTTTAAGATATTGATAGCGATAAGATGTACCATGAGATGAATAAAATAATTTAATTTAACTTTATAATGAGTAAATAATGTTTTAAAAATATTGATAGTGATAAGATGTATTATGAGATGAATGAGTTTATGATTATATCATTATATCTATCACGACATTTTTGTGAGGACCCATGATCAAGAAGGGGTTCACAATACCTTTCTACATAGGTTTCGACCCTTCACTAGTCGTCATAAATATTGATGTGTATAAGTCATGATAATTAAGAGGTTCACAATACCTTTCTACATAGGTTTGAGACACAACCTTCAACCCCTCACTAGTCGTCATAAATATTGATGTGTATAAGTCATGATAATTAAGAGGTTCACAATACCTTCCTACATAGGTTTGAGACACAACCTTCATCCCTTCACAAGTAGTCATAAATATTGATGTGTATAGGTTATGATAGTTAAGATCATTTTTGTTTGATATGTTGTCTTTAGTAAGTGCTATAATTATTGATAATTTTTGTTTGATTTGCATGGTGTCTTTAGTAAGTGTGATAAATATTGATGTGTATAGGTCATGATAGTTAAGATAATTTTTGTTTGATTTGCATGTTGTCTTTAGTAAGTGCTCATTTGTTAGACATCTTATGTTTTGTTGTAATGTTGTGCCCCTTATACTTTTCGTGCCCTCTTACACTTTTTAGTTATTAATTTTGAGGATAATCATAATATATTATAAGTCATATATGTTATTAAATTTTGTAAAATTAAATAAATAAAGAAAATTTAAATGAGGAAAATTTTGGTATGTTTGCATTTGGCATGAAGCATGTAATTAATAATATTTTATTATTAGGTAAAGTGATTTAGGGATAGAAACTAAAGTTAGGGTAATTCAAATTTTTTTTTTTTTTTTCTCTTCACTAAAAGATTTCTTTACGTTCACTTGGAATTTGTTTAAAAACTTATGAATGTTGGTATGATGATGTGTGATGGAAGTTTTGTATATTGTGTTGTTATTTGGAACTCATGTTAGTTTAAAGGTTGTGGGCTCAAAGGATTTAATCATTCAAGTTGAGGAGTGAGGCTAGGAAGAAAGTCCTAATGTTCCTCATAGTTGCTCATGTTTGGCCTCTAAATTGTTGCATAATGTATTAATGGAAAGCATGTTTTATTGCATTGACGATGGCCATTACAGTAATTATGCTCTTGTTATAAGTATTCCTTCACTGGTTTCTAAATATTTATATTGTTCAAATTTACATGGTAAAGTTTCCAATTCAATTAGAATTTTTGTTTTGTATATTGAGAACAAGGGAAATGTGCTTATGTTCTTCTATTTTTGTTAATTTTTCAATTGAATTTTGTTTATTTATTGTTAATTCTAGATCAAAGTGGTAAGAGGGGGAGTAAATCTCGGAAAATAAAAGTTTAAGGAATTATGTTAGTAACTTAAGTTGGTATAGGTATGGTGTTGAACTTGTATATGATGAATTATATAAGAATATACCATTCTTAAACACTTCATGTATATATCTTGTTCCAAATAACTATGTGTGATAATTATGAAAGTTACAACAATGTATTGTTAGTGATTCTATTTATAGATTATGTTAAGAGTTTCCTTCCATTAAAATGCAATCAAATTTATTTGTAATGGTCCAAAAATGTAAAGAGAACCAATTAAATAATTTAAATCCCATATGAACGTTAATATTTTGGTATGAGAAGAATCATATAACAAAACTTATATCAAGCATCTTGTCAATGTTTATATAAAAAGGTTACATGTTTTCATCATTGCATACATGCTTATGATGCTTTAACATAGGCGATTACATAAAATATTATTCATTTCATGAATGTTTCTATAAACCACCTCAGTGATTGATGGGCCTTCTTAGATGCATGATGAGTCCAATCTAGTAACCACATTTTTTGTACCACCATTTATATATGATTTATTTAGACAAGGAAGAGGATAAAAATCACCATCATATCGTTGAAGGTGAATGCCAATTGAGATTAACGAAAGGTATATGATGTAGGATGACCTGTGGCATATGTCAATCACTACCTAGTGAAATAATTATTAGGTAGCCTATATGAGTGTATGCCAATGTGATTGTTGGGATGATCCTACTACCCATTGTTCACGGTATGGATGGAGGCTACCCTCCTTGCACACATAAAGTTAAATTGGCACTTCAAGTAGGCAATTTCAGGATAGAGATTATAATGTGGAGTGGTGATATCAACTTAAGATGGGATGAGGGTAACAAACATCCATACAACATATAGGAGGTAGCACCATCCTACCACAACCGAATGTCATAACATTGACACTCCACATGGATTAACATCTTATAGGTTGCTAAAAAATATTACATATTGTAGTGGTTAACATAAGCTACCTACCATCATATGCCATTAACCTTGTTGCAGATTGGGCCTAGTTGGCACTTTGGCTTGAAAATATTTATCTACTTCCCTTAATTCAAATGGAATTCAAATACAATTGAACTACATTATATGTAGCTTTGTAGTGAATTATGGAGCCATATGCTTTCAATATGCTACACTTATCCACAATGGCTATATAGTAATTATTTTATTTGTTTGTATTCTAAAATGGATTGTGCATGCAAATGAAATCAATTATGACATTAGGTAATTTCATCCCTCAACCCTATTCATTGTTGCAGCAATTTCTCTTCAAACCTCTTCAATTGCTCTTCAATCAAATTCCTATGAGAAATACCACTTCTCAAAATTTCTAAATATTATTTCTTGCGGCCTTCCAATTGCTCTTGAAGATTGATAATGAATTTGGAAAGAGTGTGCACAATCAAATAAAAATCCAATTCAAGAGCTAAAAAGGAAATCACCCTCTTAAATCTTCACCTTCTTATTTTGTCTGTCCTCGAAATAATGGTAAAAATAATTGGCATGATGAAGGGAAAGTACTAATAGCGCATTAGTTCATAAAATTAGAGAAGATGAAAGCAATTTCCCTTTCTTTCTAATTTAGGCATTTTAAGTTCACAATCGGAACCAATAAACATTATTTTCTTTCTAATACATATGTTTTGGATTTTAAATAGGCTTAATTATATGCAATTATCATGGGAAAATATCATGGGTCACTCCATACCATGGGCTTTAAATCATTGATGGTAAATCCATTATCAGCCAAGTTAAAGTTATCTTTAATGAATTTATCACCGAATCAAGCAAAAGTAAGTTTTAAAAAGTGAACAAGTTCAACCAATTTGCACCAACATTTTTCTTAAATTTATTAAAATTTTGTTTGAAGTTATAATTCCATTTAATTAGTGGGGATTTTGATAAAAAAAACCTTGTTTTTAAGAATTTTAATATATTTTTAAAAATCTAAATAATCGCAATTTAAATAAATAATAAGTCATACTAAAATTTTGTCTCGTCTTAACTATAAGAATTAAGTTTATTTGTTTTTTAACTTATTCCATTTACTGTATCCTACATTGAAGTCCTTCAATTGAGATTAATGAAATGCATATGATGTAGGATGGCATGTGATGTGTCAACCACTATCAAACTGGAATAATTATTAGGTATCCCATGTGAGTGTATGCCATTGTGATTATTGAATGAACCTATTTCCAATCATTCATGGTATGGTTGGATGCTACCTTCCTTGCACTAGGTTAAATTGGCACTTAAAGTAGGCAATTTGAGGATAGAGATTATAATGTGGAGTGATGATCTTAACCTAGTCTGGGATGAAGGTTGTAATGTCCTGGTTTTGACCCCGTTACATTAGATGTATATGATGTATAAATTGTAATTGATTAGGGTGTGGAACTAAAGGCCAAGGCCCCACCATTGATCGGTTATGTTATGTTTTGGATTTGAATTGTCACCGATGGTATATCGGGGCATGCGGCATATATTATGACGGTCATCATGTAAATATGCATCTATAATTAAAAATGAACCCAACCAGCTACGATCGCGGCAACTAAAATGAGAAAGGGGCATGATTTTCACAAGGATAGGGGTGGGAAAAATTGTCAACCTTGGCCAATGAGAGAAAAACCCATATGTCTTCTTCCTTTGTTTTATTCCAACCACTCTCATTAAGAAAGACTGCTGGTGGTTGAGGCAGTTAATTGTTTTGGGGAGTGGGGTGGTAGGACTGTCAGTCCTCACCCACACGTACACTCCACCATGGTTGACTTCACTATGGCTGGAAAGAAAACGACTGCCATCATTCACGCAGGTATTTTTCCCCTTCTCCCCATGACTGTGCAAAAACATTCATGCACTTGCAATTCGCGTCCCCTCCATTGTTGTTCATTCTCACGCAGAGGGATTCTTTCCCGTTTTTCATCTTCATGCACAGGATTTTGCTGGATTTAACCACGCAGTAGTTTTGCTTTGCGAATTGGAGAATGGTGTGGCTCCGTCCTTTACTCATGGGTTGATTTGTGGGTTTTGCATTGTGGCTGTATATGCACCGGTCGGGATACTGTAAATTCGTCCCCAAGTGTGGTCTGCATACGTTTTTCTTCAACGGCCTCGACTGTGAAAACGGACTGCTGTTTTCCCCGTGTATGCTGGTAATGTATGCTAATTACATTCCAGAACTGTTCTTTCCCCATGTCCACTGATACGTTTGGGACTGTATGATTCGCTTGGGATTTGTTTTCCCTGTTTAAGCTGTGACAGCTAAATTAATTGCCCGAGTGCAATGGTTGGTCTTCGGACTGTGAGAGGAGCAGGGATGTTGGCTTAGACTTGCTTGATAAACCTGGTGGCTGGAAACCACACAGACAGAGCTAGAGGGCTGGCCTTCTTCTCCATCACCCCTGAATAGCACTGGAAGGGAATGCAGGGCCTGAGGGACTGTGTAGCAGAGAAAGGACTGATTCCTTGTGTTGGGTGTGTTTGGGTGTCTTAGAGGTCAGGCTAATTCTAGTGTAGGTGTTCTTGGCTCTGTAATGGGCTCACCAGCTTAGCAATTTGCCTTCTCCAGCTCCCTAATGGCCTGATAAACCCAAATCTGTTGGCTTGGCTGTGTGTTTTGTGTATCCTTGGCTATGTGTAAGCCTGCTAGTTCCCTTATTCCTTGGAGAATCATGCCCAGCTCGGGGGTGGTAGCGCTGCTGAGAGATTAAGGAGCACGCTGGCCTATGGTTGGGTGGAACGTTGCAGCGACATAGCTAGTTGCAGAAGGAGTTTTCATAAGATAAGTGATCTTGCCTATATTACTTCTGCAACCTTACTTTCTGTTAATTGTTATGAGATGAACATGCTTGTATGAATGAATGTTTCTTCCGCTGTGTATGATAAACAATGGCATATATGCATTTTCTACTTCAATGCATTCTATTTCAGCATATCAGCATGTTATCTTATGAATTCATATATTCATGGGCACTTAGCCCGGGTGGTTTAAGCCATGGAGATCACGTCCTCTTTGCCGGTCAGAGGCACGGGGACGTGACAGCATGGTATCAGAGCTCATGTTGCAACATGGGCCTGCATGAGCCTTGAAGGATTGCAGTGACAGAGGCAACGTTTCTTCTACCCAGCAGCAAGCAGTGGAAGACTGTAAAAATTCAAAAATTTGGTTGAAGTGTTGAACAGTCGGGCCATTAGCAGAATTGACTTCCGTCGTTGCGGAAGGGTTAGCAGTTTCCTGTCCGCTGTTGCGAAAGTCCAAACCGTTAAGTCTTCCGACGGGGAAGAATTTAGAAAATGGTCCAAGTGTTGGAACAGTTGGAAGAGCCAGCGGAAAAACTTCCGCCGTTGCAGAAGAGTTCGCGAAGTGAACTTTTGCCGCAATCGGAAGAGAAAGTGGTTTCCCGTCCGCCGTTGCGGAAGTCCAAACCGTTAAGTCTTCTGATGGGGAAGAAAATTGCAGGAGCTTTCCAAGTGATTTGACGTCGATCGGAAGAGAAAAGTGATTGAGCTTCCGCCGTTGCGGAAGCCAAAAGCTCTAAGGCTGCTGACGCCGATCAGGAGAAGTTAAGGTTTGGCGAGCCGCCGTTGTGGAAGCCAAAGTCATTTGGCTTCCGATGTCAGAAGTCCGCCGGCGCCAAAAAGTTAAAAATTTCTCCAAGTAAAGAGCGGTTGTCAGAAGGAGTTGGCCTTTGGTGTGCCGCCGTTGCGGAAGCCAAAGTCATTTGGCTTCCGATGTGCAAAGACCGCCGACGCCCGAAGTGAAAATTTTCTAAGTAAACAACCACCAGTCGGAAGAGAAAGCATTTCGTGAGCCGCCATTGCGGAAGCGAAAGTGCTAAGTCTTTCGATGAGAAAGACTGCTGACGCCGATGCCAGTCAAAAAGTTAGTTCACCAATCGGAAGTGAAAGTGGTTTGTGTGCCGCCGTTGCGGAAGCGAAAGCGCTAAGACTTCCGATGTGGAAAGACAGCCGAGAGCCG
>LPNX010538206.1:1000314-1029125 GCA_001517045.1 Pseudotsuga menziesii
GGAAGGAGTTTTCATAAGATAAGTGATCTTGCCTATATTACTTTTGCAACCTTACTTTCTGTTAATTGTTATGAGATGAACATGCTTGTATGAATGAATGTTTCTTCCGCTGTGTATGATAAACAATGGCATATATGCATTTTCTACTTCAATGCATTCTATTTCAGCATATCAGCATGTTATTTTATGAATTCATATATTCATGGGGCACTTAGCCCGGGTGGTTTAAGCCATGGAGATCGCGTCCTCTTCGTCGGTCGGAGGCACGGGGACGTGACAAAGGTAGCAACTATTAGTATTACATATAGGAAGTGGCACCATCCTACCACCGCTACATGGCATAACAATGAAACTCCACATGGATTAAGATGTTACGTGTTGCTCAACAATATTACACATTGTAGTAGCTAACATAAGTCACCTACCATCATTTTCCATTAAACTCGTTGTAGGTTGGGCCTACTTGGCACTTAGGTTGGAAGTTTTTTTTTTAACTATTTCCCTTGATTCAAAAATAATTGAATTATGATAGAGCCATATGCTTTCAGTATGCTACACTTATCCATACAGAACACAATTAACATTTTATTTGTTTGTATTATAAAATTGATTGCATTTGCAAATGAAATCAATTATGCATTAGGTCATTTCAACTCTCAACCCTATTGTTGTTTCACCAATCGCTCTTCAATCACATGGTAATCCTTTTCTACCACATTCATTGAGAAAAATCCACGATGTGCCCAATCTATCCAATCTACCTATAGATGTACAAAGAACCTTATAAACCATTATATTTGTTTTTTTTAATAAATAATAATATCATGTCAAAGTAAACAGGTTATTACCCTTAAACATCTAAAAAAAACTTGTCCATATTCTAAAAGTATTCAAGGTTGATTTCTCTTATTAATATTACATTTACACAAATACCTTGTGTACGCTAACATCTAACTACAATATCATATACAAAGCTTGGAGAAGAAAGTATGCACATTTTCTTTTAACTTAAGTAATTATTTAAAAATTTAAAAAATATATTAAAAACATGTAATCCTTTTAAAATGTGTTCTATATAACAATTACAATAATCAAATAGAGCAAATGTGCATATCAATGTATAAATGATTATGTAAAATATTAACATTTTAAAATTTAGAAATTTTTTTTTTATTAATTTTTAAAAAGTATAATTATTAAAACAAAACCTTATCAATAAACTTTTTTTTATCGAATATATACAAATTGTTATATATATATATTATACATCATATATCAAAATATAACAATAAACAAATAAAAAAACATTCATAAAATATACAGTTTTCCTCTTAAAGTTCATTAACACTACCTCAAGGAAAGTAAAAAGTTAAATATTTGCAATGTTACTATGTTCTAATTAAAATAAAATACTCTATAATAATTTAACTGAATAAAAAGACAAAACAAAATCATTCGCCATGTTCAAAATATTAAATATAGAAT
The DNA here is from genome assembly GCA_001517045.1 of Pseudotsuga menziesii. NCBI lineage: Eukaryota > Viridiplantae > Streptophyta > Pinopsida > Pinales > Pinaceae > Pseudotsuga > Pseudotsuga menziesii. Next base: position 1,001,800 of record LPNX010538206.1, read on the forward strand.
TAAATTTTGTCACTATGATTAGAGTTATTGTTAATAAAACACTTTCAAGATGAACTTGCATGAGAGTTTAAGCAACTGAATCTTGTAGATTACAAGTTCATGCAACATGATCTATGCATGGGAATATGACATGATGTTGGTGACACAAAATTGAGTATAGTATTGTCATCTTTTCCCATTTTTGTTGGCGTATTGCTCTCCTTTACCAAAGGTAGACACCCTCCAATAGTAATTATTTGCAATCAAGTCATTTTAGATAAAATTAATGTGTTTCAAACAAAGTCCAAAGTTAACGAAATGAATATTTAATGTTGATTAGGAAATGGGCTAATTTAAGTGTTATGTTTAACAAGGTGGAGTAAATTTGTGGTAATTTTGGTTTAGTGAAACATAATACTAAGAACAAAATAAATCAAAATATAAATTTGGAAAGAAAAAATTAGACCTAAAATTGGAAATAACAATAGTAAGCAAACATTTATTGATATTCATAATTGTATGCAATGTTTAATTGCCTCTTTAAGGGGTCAATCTCCAACTTGAGCAAAACTTTAAATACAATAATATTTACTTGGCTAGCGATTACAAAGATTCTACTAATATATATAGTTTTAAAAAGGTCAATACCATAACAATCTATTGGACCTTTATTAATGGGACATCAACCAGTAATTAATGGATCTTCTTTAATGATGCCACTTACATTTATTGATTTCACACTCTTTTACCTCACAGGGCCTTATTTAATAAAGATAACCCATAATATATTATGTAACAATTTATTCCACCAACTAGGAGAGTTAGGATGAGATTCCAACCTACACCCCCCTTACAAAGTAGCCTTGTCCTCAAGGTTGTAGATCAGGAAATTGGTGAGGAATTTCTATTGGTTCCATGTAGCATCTTCATGTTATGCATCCTTCCATTGGACCAAACATTCTTGGATGTTGTGTTCATGGTGAAGACAACGCCCACGTTTGTCCAAAACATCCTTAATCTATAATCAAATAGAACACTAAATAATTTTTATTCATTTTTGTTTAACCTTAATTAATTTTTAATTATTATTTTCCTTATTCTTTCTCATTTTTATTGGTGGAGTGTCCACTCTAAACGTTGGATTTAAAACTTCAACACAGTGAATATTCGGAAGCCTTGACACAATCGATAATCCGACAAAAAAATCATATACTTGATGTAAGTTATGATAGAGATCCAAATGGTAAGAACACCGTAGGAAAGTAATGGGTAAGAACGAGGTAAATACAATATACTCGACATACGTTATGATAAGAACATTGCATGCATGTAATGGATAAGAGAAAGCAATTTATGGCTTTCAAGGCAAGACAATCGCTTCAAATTTATGGTTTTCAAGACAAGACAAGGCATTTAAGAAAGTGTGCATTTTTTTAGTCTTATTATTTTTTTTCAAGTTAGACATTGCCTATGCCAGAAAGATGGGTCTGTAACCTAGCTCGAGGCCAATCTTAATCTTGAATGGAAAAACGATATGCTCACCTAGAATATTATCTGCCACTAGTTTTGTATGAAGATGAGGACCATCTAAACACCCATTGGGTCAGTTTCAATCCCTTATGGGTGGGTCCTGGGCCTCAATGCCTTACCCTTGGTAATTGACCCTCAATCCTTGACTCATAGGAATTGAACATGCAATCTGACACCCATTGTTATTAGAATGATGAAATATGTTTGGTGCAAAGCCCCATGTTGATGTAGTTTATTACGTGTAAGAATGTTTCATCTAATTGTATTGATGTAGCTTCAAGCATCAAAGGATTCTTTGTAGAATTGTCTCCTCGAAATGTTGTGATTTGAACATGATATTTAGAAGTAGGTGAAGCTCTTTAGAAGTGGGGGAATGTTGTGAACCTTTGAAAGAGGTTATATCCCATGCAAAGAAACATTTTTGAAACATATATCAGCAAAGCAAAAAGGGAAAACCCCATGGCCCATCAGAAGGATAGAGAGCATAAAATAGAGAAATGTTTGTAAGGGAAAGGTGTAACCTCCTTTGTCTTCGCCACATGGCGATGATGTTGTTTCCTTTGCAATCTATATCAAAGTTTGAATTTTAAAAATTTCTATGAATGCTGATCAGGGATAATTTTAGCCCAGTGGGCTATTTTTCCATGTTTTTCTCCCAAAAAAGATTCGTCATTTTGCATTTTTTGAAGCCCTGTTTTGCCCAATGGGGTAAAAAAATTTCACCCTTAAAATCGCCAAATTATTATATAAAATCCTTGGAAATTAAAATATTTTTTGAAACATATCGCCAATCATTTTATAGTTGGAGTTTTAAGAATTGGTAATATTCGCCAACATTTTTACACTTTTAAATAAGTATGGTTCCTTAAAATCATCCCTGATGCTGATATATTTGTAAAATTCACACAACTTAAATATTTGATTCAAGATTCAACCAAACATATGTGCTTATGTTTGCTTGTGTGTACACTATGGTAAGGCTTCAATGGTGAAACCAACTTACAATAATATTACTACATAACTAATAATCTTAGCTATTGAAAATAAATAATATAACTTTAATTATGAAAAACAAATTCAAATAACATTAATCAAGATAAATGGTTTTATTAGTCCAAAGAGATCAAATTTCTAATGCCACAATGACATATATCAGACTAATTGTACATTGAGATATTCTTCTACCTTGGGCCCAATGAAAGTTTGTTGTCCGTCCTCCATCGGTTACTTCATTTTCCACAAATGTTGAGATGTCATCTACTAGTCTTGACATAGTTTGATCAATGGATTCAATGTCGAAAGTCCAGATCAAATCCAATCCAGATATATTCTTAATTATGAATAAATAAATTGAAATGATTCATATATGAATATTTCAAAAATGTCAATTGGGTGTAGACCAAGTGGTTGTGGGATGGACTGTTATCCTCCCCATCCAGGTTCTATTCCTATAAGTGACATGTGGAGCTCATAAATAGAATATTGTTGTAATGACTTCGTGCCCTTGTTGACTTAGCCTTGTGCCCTGAAGAATATAAAATTTACCCTGGGTACCATTCTTGAAATGAGGGGAAGTACTTGGGGGTTTTCCCATGTCAACTATGAGAATTGATACATTTACAATATAATTTTATACCTACATTTCACATCTAATAATAATTCTTGTGATTGTGATAGAATGGTATCAATGGGAAGTCTTGTTCTTTGTGTGTTTATATTTACAAAGAAAACAAAGAAAACCTAGAAAGACACAACCCTACCTTGTGCAGCTAATCCTTGTAAAGCCTCACAACCGCATCTATGACCAAATAAAATATATCAAAATATTTAGTACCAAACATACAATTTCTAGGCAATTAACGATCTACATATTGAAGCAATGTATACTCAAACAACGAGTCTATATATGCATAATATAGTAGCATAATCATAGTATGAATACATATGTGAATATGGTTTAATATAGAAAAAATACATAATGAAAAAATCCAGTACATATTTAAAATACAAAAGTAGACTTCTTATAATAAAGTTAAACATATATAATATTTTTAATAAAATATTCAATATTAACCATTAAATATTAAACATAAAAAAATCATTCATTTATTTTTAAACATATTATTTACAACCAAAATTACTATTTAAAAAACAAAAATATAATATATCAACTTGCTAGGATGCAACGAGTGAGAGAGAGAGGGGACCATTAGTTATTAATAATTATATTAATAAGAAAGTAAAGAAGTATTTACCACTAGGTACAACATACTTCGAATAATTCCTATATAATCACGAATGTTTGAATGAATTACAAAGTATGAAATTGAATGGTATTTATATTTTATAGTGTTTAAATAATGAAAATTTGGTTTTCAAAATTCAATCATATGCTAGTAATAGCTTGTATCTGTATTACACCTACATTAAATATTCAACGAATTATAAATTGTTTGGAATTTCCTTACATAAAAAGGCAATATAATCAAATTATACTACTATGATACATACCATACATATTCATATTATATTGAGATTCAATGAAGATTTATTCTTAAAATGACAAGAAAGATGCAAAAATAATAATAATAACATGATGTTTACTAAAAAAACTAAGCAAGGTAACTAAACGAGATTATTAGTAAGACAAGCTATGCATCTCTATTATTCTTTTGGTGTCTTGATGATTTTTTAGGGTTATCCTTGCAAGGATTTTTCCTTTGATAGCAAAATTTTAAATTTCTTTAGTATCTATACAATCAATCTCTCTTTTACTAATTAAAATATATGAATATGTTGTGAATGCAATGCACCATTAGATGGCATAAATAAGTAGGTTTCAACTAGCAAGTAAAAAGGAAAAAGGAAAAGAGAGGAAAAAAGAGTAAAAGAAAATGGAGATAAAGAGCAAGGAAAAATGAAAAGAGAGGAAAAAGGAATAAGGAAAAAAGAAAAGAGAGTAGGAGAAAATTAATTTTCGCTTTATTTTATTTTTTTAATATTTCATTGATTTTTTTAGGTTATTCTTGTAATGATTTTTTTATATTTAATGGCAATATTAAATTTCATTAAGATGTATAATAATTAATCTTTTAAAAATTAAACAAATCTTTTTGGTTAATGAATTTGATAATGGATGAATTGTGAACATTAAAGAGATGAACAACTAAATGGACAATAACAATTTTTTTCCAAAAAACTCACATTATATTAATTGAAATAAAATGCCCTCTACAAAGATCATACAACCATATCTTTCTATATATAATATAAAAAACTACAAAAATGTAATCAATCATCACATAGATTTCCACACTAAATGCTTCAAAAAAGATGGCTGAAATAGATATACAACCAGACATCAAGAGATCAAAAGTAAAGCTATCTCCAAAAAGGAGAAAAAACAACCATCCATAGTTTAACTACATAAAGAGATCTTAAAGAAAAATTATATAATGAACTGATATAAGCAATTTGACATATAGAATGGATCTCTTTAATAAACTCATGTCGCTAGTGACGACCAACTTTAAACATGAAATTGACCCGAAAATCCATTAAGGTATCATTTACTTGCTTCCATTTACGCCACATCCCATCTAGCACCCTCAGTGCCAGCTTAGAGAGTTGGTATGCCATAGTATTTATTTCTCTAAAAATATGATGAAAGTTGATATTATGAAACTTGTAAACAAGTTTGAGTAGTGCTTCATAGATAGCAAGAAGATGAATACTTTTAGGGGAGTCCTCTATCTCATCCATTCCATAACCAACCGAGAGTCACCAAACACTTGAAGATTCTAGATATCATGATTGAGAGCAGTCATTAAGAGTAACTTCAAAGCCATTAATTCAAAAATATTGTTTGGAGGACAACATTTTATGGGTTAGCTAAAGAAATGTTGTAAAGTCCATTTTCTTTTTTTTTCTTCATATGGAAATATGCATGGGAAACGCATCAATACATCCCCACATCAATGGATGGTAGAGGTGGTGAACCATCGGCCATCCTCGCAGTAGGCCTAACCCCAAAGGACTCAAGGCTCGAACCCCTGACCTCTCCCTGAACCGAGAGAGTGTGCGCACATCTTACCAATTGAGCTAACCCTTGGAGCTTATCGTAAAGTCCATTCTCATATAATAAATGTGTTGAATAACAAATCACTTTAGTATTTTTTCCAAGGAAATTTGAATTTCCCTTAATATTTCTTTAGGAATCACGAGAGCCTTCTTAAATAGATAAAGAAAGTATTTTTAAATATATAATAAATAAATTGCTTAAATAAAAATTTAATGATAAAAATAAATCATTTAATTATATAATAAATAAGTTGAATATGCATTTTATTATTATTATTATTATTTAAGATTATTTAATTTAATTTAAATTATTGAAAAATTAAATTAATTTAAAAAAAATAAAATATATAATATATAAATAAATTAAAATATATATAAAAATATATAAAAAAAATTAATTAAATTAAAAAACACCAATCTAATTTAATTCAAATTATTGAAAAATTAAATTAATTTTAAAAAAATAAAAAATATAATATATAAATAAATTAAAGAAAATATAAAAATATATAAAAAAATTAATTAAATTAAAAAACACCAATCTACTAAGAATAAAGAAATTCCTAAAAAGGGTCTTTCGGTAAAACCCATTACTTTGCTGAAGCACTTATAAAACTTAAAGCCACATAGAAACGAGTGACCAACATTAAGCCACATGAGTAAATTTACGAGATGAAGCACTTATAAAACTTGAATCTTGATCACAAAAAAATGAGTGAACAAAATCATGTGAATAACTTAATTTATTACATTTATTATATGAGCTTGAACTTGACCATAAGATCTCTTCCAGCTATATAAATACACATTTAAATTATACTAAATCATTATGTTTATTAAATATAACTATAATTTCTTTAAACCAACACTTTATTGTAATTTTTTGGTCCACATATTGTTGACATCATTAATATGCAAAGATTACACAGAATAGATCACCTTTAGATGTTGAAATTTTAATGGAGAATGCATATTAGTTCAACTTGACAACAACAAGTGATGATCTCTATCTCTCTAATTAAACATCATATTTATAAGGTTAAAAATGAGGATGAGAAATTAGGATGATCTCTAATTAAACATCATATTTATAAGGTTAAAAGTGATGATCTCTATCTCTCTAATTAAACATCATATGAATGAAGCTCTAGAACGTTTGATGATGTCTATATCTTTTATTAAACATCATATTTATAAAGTTAAAAATGAGTAATTAAACATCATATTTATAAGGTTAAAAACGAGTAAGAGAAATTAGGATGGTTATAGTATCAATGAAACTCTGATTAAAATATTAACAAATGAACATAAATCTTTAGGAGTTTTTTGGGTCTACACGTGAGGTTTTATTAGACATCATATTTATATATTTATAAACAATTAAAGAAGATGGAATATCTGTATTATTTTAACTTTATAATATTAGGGTTATAACTTGTTTAGAGGTTTGACGTTTAACCTTCACATTTAGAGGCAATGAGAACACTAGGATTAACAAGAATTGTTATTAACAAAGTTCCTCTTTAAAAAAAATGGAAGAAAACCCAACAAAATTTTGGGCGTGTACCATTAAAAATCTAAAAACTTGTAAATTATTTTTATTATTATATATTTTCTTATATTTAAAATATAAATTAGAATGAATTTAACTTTTATCTCTAAAATGATTGAATCAATAAGTTTTGTCGATTAATGTTTTTGCTAATAAGAATCCATTTTGTATAAGCTATAACGTATCTAATATGTCTTTTGAAGAGTCTGTTTGATAACATATGGTTACCTTTGAAAAAAGATGTATGACCCCTTTGTTGAGGAGCGATGTAACTTTGATTCAATTTTGAAAAAGAAGTTGCTTTTTTTTCGGCTTGAAAAGAATGACTTTATTTATAAATTAATAAAAAGAAACAAAACAAAACAAACATAATTTATTTATTTTAATTACTAATAATTATACATTTTAAACCAAACAAATAAAAACATGGGCTACCAAATCCTTGAAGAACCAAACCTATAATACAAAGAAATTATGCTTGACATTACAAATCCAAGGGCTCTAGCATATTCCTTCGAAAAAATATATACACATAATCATATTATTATGATACATAATCATATTATTATGATGAAGAAAACATATAAAAAACCATAAGACAAAAAGTTTTATTCCATTCCTCTCTTCTCTTTTTAGTACCCTGTCGCATTATTGGATTCACCTATCCCAACAGTCCATGTATTCTCTATTTTTCAAGCTTCGTTATTGGGGACTACAAAACCTTGATGGTTGTGTTTGTTTGCATCTCCTATTATATGACATGAGCGTTCTCACTTCTAATCTTTTCTATTTTGTGTGCTGCAGAGCAAAGGTGGATGATATAATCAGAGCACTCTAACTTCTTATCTTTAGTGTTTTCTACATGTGATCTCCGGTAGCCGCAAAATGGAAATTGTTTAACCAAGTTTTATATGATTGTAACTTTAACCATGCTTATTTGACACAATAACCATTGGGTAAACATGCGAAACAAGGTCCAACATTCCTCATGATGGATGGCAATGCTCGACTCAACTTTTTCTCCACTGTCCAAACTACAAACTTCTTCACAAGAGAAAATTATCATGATAAAATGTGATGTTCCCTTCCGCGTGGTGTTTCTTATAGGGACCATCGAGTAGCCTATTAGACTCCCATAGGCTAAAAAATCTTATCTAGGGATTATTTTGGTGTTCAACATACTAAGGTGGTTTGGTGGTTGTGGGTGATCCATGGTATTGCCCATGGTTTTTGGCCAAATGAGAAAGTAAAAGGGGTAGAACTCATCCATATTGGTCATGCTTATTGATTTTGGATTTGTCTCTTGAGACTGTCTAAGGGTTAGTCCAGAGTTTCCGTTTGGGGTTGGAAAACTCCATCCACCCATTGGGGTTTAGTTTCAGTGGTGAAATATCCACCCTAGTTAGAGAAGGAGAATGACCCATCCATGGTTCTCACTTGAGCTTCATCTTTTGGATTCACCATCATCTTGGAGAGGGGTTGGAGACTAGATTGGAGAGACTTCTACTACACATATTGGAATTCATCTTCTAGGTTCATTGTGTTAGTACTCTTGTTGTGGTTTAGCTGCTCTAGCATCCAATATATTATGTTATTGTATCCACCCATTTCATAATAAAAAGCCAATATTGTCTCTCTCATTTTGTGTATGCTTGCAAATCATTTTTATGGGAATGCAAATGTTTACTAAAAGTTATAAATCAATGTAATTCAAATTGTTTGGAAAATTACACAACCAAAAATCCTTGTCCCTTTAGATTGAATAAACTCCCATTTTTTCTTTGGGATCCCGTGATCCCTTTACTGATTCAACTAGACTTCTAATGGTGATTAGGCGAGTGAAGGATACCATGACGTTTTTTCTTTTTTACAATTCTTTCAATATGATTTGTGATACCTTTAATATACCTTTAATATATGACAAACTATGAATTTAAGGTTTTCTACTTCTTGATTCACTCTTCTGTGAATTTGGTTTCACACTTCCTTGTTCCACTATTTACTCTTTAGTATATTTGATTTACTCTTTTGAATTCAAAGAATTATGCCTAGGTATCTTTGGAAAAAGCTTTATCATACTTGTTTTGTTAATTTTTTTTACTCTATAAAGATAAATTATTTATTTTTAAACATTCCTTTTACACTCAATAAATACCATAAAGTTAGACATTATAAAACATTATATGTATTTACATGGGAAATTGATATTGCATTCAACAAATTATAATGAGATAATTATAACGGTATTTCCAACTAAAATTCATCACAATGACATTGCTGCAAAAACTACGGTGAAGTAATGCCCTTTTTTTCAGAGGAAAAAATACCAGTCTTTGTTATTCATAAGAATCAAAAGACATCATTTACATATACCATTTTTGTGACTGAGAGCACTATAGCAACCAGAACATCACACAAACATAAGATATAACAAGTCAGTCTACTGCCATCCAGAACAAAGAAAAACTAAGAAGTAATGCCCTTAATACAAAGAGCTGTTTAGTCCATGCCGTAGGTAGGGGACTATATGTTCCATATATTTGTATACAAAAAAATCAATTTTCAATTATATATATATATATATATATATATATATATCATTATTTTTATTAATTAATAATTTTGAATTCAAATTTTTTTTTTAAATTTGGAACGATTAGATCTGCTCAAATCTTGATGATGTGACCAGTTTTATCATTGAATTCATTTTCTTTTTAATTGGAACGATTAGATCTACTCAAATTTTAATAATGTGACAAGTTTTATCATTGAAACTTTTAGATAAATGATGAATATTTAGTTTTAAAATAAAATAAAAATAAAACAAAGGTTTAACATTATAAAGTGCTTTAGGATTTGACGTATGCATGTACTACTCTAGGATTCAAAATTTGTTTTATTGTTGTTGCATGCTCTTTTAAGTCCTGCTTAAAAGGTTGGGCACCTAAGTCTCATCAATTTTGTTGAAGTCGAAATTATATGTAAGAACAACCATATCCTCTTCTATACAGAAAGCTTCAACATGGATAGGGTCCTTATTGCCAATGTTTAGTGAGTCTATCTTTTGTAGTTTTATTAGTGAAGGCTTGGTGAGATCTTCTTATTTCTTGCTCTTTTGGGTAAGTGAAGGAACATCATTTATAGTTCTATGGAGTTTACCTTTTAAATTTTTCAATACCAGTTCATCATAAAGTTTGGGCAAATTTATTAATGTCACCCACACTCCATTACTTCATTCTCAACTATGGGTTAGAATATTTAGCTTTTTGGAGCTTTATCTCATCTGGGTTTGAAATATATAGCGTAATGGAATTTTATTTGAGATGGGTTTGGTTTATTTATCACCTTGGATTTTATCTTCGTGGAGTTACTAACATCAACATTTAATGTACAAAATGTTTTAGGATTTCAACTGCATTTAGTTTGGTTTTCTCTGAATGGTAAGTTTGCTATGTTTTGAAGTGTTTTAGTTTAAGTATAGTTCTTGGGTTTCATTCTTGTTGGTTTTGATTCTACATGTTGATGATGCATGAGTGCCATCTTGATATTCATAAACAATAGCTCTTTTCAGGTCACTGTTTAAGGGGAAGTCATAGAACAATCATTTGATGAGGAACATTTGTGTTTCAGAACTCTCCAATGATTTATTGTTACAACTCTCTAGCATGGAATGCGGTCTCCAGTTGTACCAAATCCTGAGTGGCATGGATTGATGGATGAAATGGATGAGCTTGAGTGGTGTACACTGATGGATGAAATGATTGTTGTTGCTACAAAGGAGCACATACCAATTGTTTTCTAGGACCAGAGAATCATTGAATATTTCTGTTTTGTAAGTGGTATTAAACTTGCACAGTGATCTAGGGACTAAACACAAGTCTCATCAAAGATTAATAACAATAAGTCATGAAAATGGTGTAATTGGGCTACATAATGAGTAGCCACTCTGTATATTCACACAAAGAATGAGTAATATAATACAAGATCATGCTGCAAGCGTGAATGACAAAGCAATTCAAATTTCTAAGGAGTTCATTCGAATTGAATGAGTGAGTCTAGCTTAACTGAATGTAAGCCACAGTCAACACTCAAGTTAACCACTGATCAAAACCCTAATTGACTCAACTGAGCCCTAACTGAAGTTAGAGTGCAATAAATGACTGAGTCTTAACTGAAAGAGATCAGACACATGTCACAGCAAGCCAACCATCAAGTGGTAGCGATTCAATGACTCCAATGAACCCCGATGAGGTTAACTGAAGTGTAACTGAACATCAGAAGTGGTTGGAGACGCCCCTGTTGACTCCAGTTCATTAAATAATCATTAAATAATCAATTTAATGAAGGAAGGCGCCTTCACTTCCCTGATTAACTGATTGTAACCATCAGTTAGCAATATGGTTTATTAATGACACTCAGATCACCCCCGGAGTGCTCCAGTTAGCCTCCCCAAATGTAGGAGAAGGCTAAGTTAGCCTCCTTGACTGAAGGTAGGCATGGATGTGATCTAGCTGATGTCATCTAGTGCTCCTCTAATGTTAATTAAGTCAATAATACTTAGGATAGTGGTTTAACTAGGACAAATTGACCAAAATGAGTGTGTAAGGTGGTAAATGTCTCCAACATCCCCCCTTAAGCTATACTCAGGAGGAGTTAGAAAACATAAATGCATAAAAATGCTAGGGCCGACAACTAAGGCCATAGGTCACCCTGTACAATGCTAAAAAACAAACTAAGTGAGGAAAAGAGGGAAAACCCAGTGGGGAAACCCCCCCCTCAAGCTGAACACTGAAAGTAATTTGAATCACCCTGATGAACTCACCCCCAACAGTGGACGGAGGTAAGTGAACTTATTTCTGAAAAGCTCTTGGTGAAGATGCCTGCAATATGCTCATCAGTCGGGCAGTATTGTAGAATGATGGTCCTGTCATGCATTAGCTCCCTGATATAGTGCATGTGGATCTCTACATGCTTGGTCCTCTGCCTGGTAATGGGATCTGTGGATATATTAATAGCACTTTTATTGTCACAAAAGAGGATAGTGGACAAAGTACTACCAGGATCAAACTCTAAAAGAATGCCTTGCAACCAAACGGCTTGGATGCAAGCATTCACTGCTCCTCGATACTCAGCCTCTGCTGAAGATAGTACTATGGCAGCCTGATTTTTGCTAGACCAACAAATGGGGCCACCACCAAACATGAATACATATCCGGGAGTAGACTTCCGATTAATAGAATCACCTGCCCAATCGGAACCAGTGTATCCAACTAGCTCTAGCTCGGAGTCTGCAGCATAGTGAATGTTGTAGGTCCTGGTTCCCTGAATATACTGGAGGATCCTCTTGGCTACCTTCCAATGAAGATCATTAGGCTGCTACATGTATCTTGATACATCATTCATGGCATAATAGATATCAGGCCGAGAATGTGTCAAGTACAACAAGCTACCAATCAGCTGTCGATGGATAGTGTAGTCCATGGGAGGTGTGCTTTTTCCTTCTTCAAGGATGATCCCTGAAAGGAAAGGGAATGGTGCAGGCCTACATTCAGCCATGTTAAACTTGACTAACAGGTCTGATATGTATTTGGACTGAGTGACCATTATTCCATCATAATTTTGCACAATTTCAAGCCCCAAAAATTGTTTTAAGAGCCCCAAATCACTCATTTCAAAGGCATTGTGGAGAGCAGTTTTGATGGCTGAAATGGAAGCAACTGTGCTACCTGTGATCAGTAAGTCATAAACATATAAAACAATAATGATTAAATGACCATCAAACTGATGTATATACACATTTGTATCTGATCTACACCTTTGGAAGTTTTGCGAGAGAAGGAAGGCATCCATCTTGGAATACCACTCTCTTGGGGCTTGTTTTAACCCGTATATTGACTTATTTAGCTTGCAAACCAAATATGGATCAGTGATGTAGCCCTCAGGCTGCTTCATGTATATCTCCTCATGAAGATCTCCATGCAAAAAGGCTGACTTAACATCCATATGATGCACTTCCCAGTGCTTAGATGCTGAAATTGCCAAAACTAAGCGGATGGAGTCCATTTTTGCAACCGGTGCAAAGGTCTCATGGTAGTCCACACCTTGGAACTGAAAGAAACCTTTTGCCACAAACCTTGCGTTATATTTTTAGGTGTTTCCATCAGTATCAACCTTGGTCCGAAACACCCACTTGCATTGAACCAATTTCCTCCCCGGAGGAAGAGAAACTAGCTCTCAAGTAGTGTTTTTCTGAAGAGAATTCATCTCTTCATCGATGGAAACTTGCCATCTCGGATCCTTCCTATCATGGTAGTAGGATTTTGGGTCTAAAATAATCATCAAATAGCAAGTTTCAGACAACAAATTATCAAAACAAGAGAGCACAATACATGCTCTTTGGAAATCAAACCGGGTTCTCCTTGGAACATCCTGATTTCCAATGTTATCTCCTGCGGAGGATAGTGTCTGTCGGGCCCATGTGGGAAGATGATTTTGTACTTCAGGTTCTGATTCAACATTTGATGTTTGCTGCACACTGGTATCAAAAATCAGAGGATCAAAATCAGGGTCATCACCCCCAATTTCATCATCCAAATATTCAGTAAAATAGGAAGGAAATTTAGTAGTTTTCTCCTTCACTAGTTCCACCTCCTGAAGAGGATCATCGAACTTGAAACTTATCTCGATGATGATCTGTTTTGTTTTGATATCCATGCAGTGGACCCAAACACCCGCAGGTTCGACACATCTGGCTTGTGTCCGAAGTATGCTTCAAAATGGGTCTTCCCTTTCAAAGATGAGTGTGGCACCCTATTTTGAATGTATGCTGTAGCATGCATGGCTTCAGCCCACAAATTTGTAGCCAACTTCTTTGATTCCAACATACAGGTGGTCATCTCCTTGAGAGACTGATTCTTCCTTTCCACTACTCCGTTCTGCTGGGGAGTTTACATAATTGAATGTTGGAACTGAATACTACTTTGGGACCATATGTGCAGCAACTCATTATTGACATACTCCTCGCCATTATCAGATCTCAAGCCCAGAGGCATTCTCGATCAAGGCCTTCAGTTTAGAAAATTTTCCACATACTTCAGACTTCTTTTTGAGAAAGAAGACCCATGTGTACCTTGAAAAATCATCAATAAAAGTCAGAAGATACCTTGATCCATTCATGGATGTGACAGGCATCGGACCACTAATATCAAAATGTATCAGTGCTAATATGCATGTAGCTCGGTTTGCCTTCCCCCGATCAAACTTGTGCTCATGGTGTTTTCCAATCACACAGCCCTTGCAATTTCCAGTGGTTTCCTTGATGACTGGGAGGCCTTCAACCATGGAGCTTTTCTGTAATTGCTGCAAATATTTGAAATTTAGATGGCCAAACCTTTCATGCCACAGCCTACTAACTTCATTTCCATGAGTTAGCAGAGCGGTGGGCTTTGCATCCGCAACAAAGTGAGAGAACTCATAGGATTTTGCATGATGGTTTGCAAGGCCTTTAGCAATGAGTTTCCTGCATGCAAGCTCCGTTATCTCAACATCATTTGGGCTGAAAGAAACTCTCTTAGGCACTCCTATATGTGTCATCTGATAGACACTGAGGAGATATGATGCCAGAGATGGTACATACAAAAGATTTGAAAAATAGCCATTCTCAAGATCAACCGTACCTTGTCCTTCTGAAATGATGGTGGAGTCATCTCCCATGTGGATGGGGATGGATTTGTCGGTCTCCAAGGATGAAAAGGAGTCTTTTTCAGCCATCATGTGGTTTGAAGCTCCATAATCAATCAAGAGTGCTTTGGACTTCGAAGTGCTTGCCATGAAGGCATGACCTTTTTCATGTTGTGGTTCTCGATCTTGCTGATCTCTGCTCTGAAAGCTTTCCGAAATATTGATGTGATTTATCCCAAGGAGAGAGGTAGCTTCATCAAGCTTTTTCTTCATGCAAGCATGTTCAGGGTGGAAGCCCTTCCCGCAGTATGAACACTTGACTTTTTATTTTCCATGATGCCCATTCCCTTTGTTCTTCTTTGAGTCAAAAGACTCATCATGCTGCTGGTTTTCAAATCTAGGATTAGGAGATTCGAATTTAGTTTTTGGGTTCTTCTGCTGCTTTCCTTTACCCTTCATATCTTTGGGCCCCGAGACATGGAGGGATTGATCACGAGAGGATCTGATGATCCCCATCTAGACAAGATTATCATGTTCACTTGTTAGGGACTTAATGAAGGCATTGAGTGTAGGCATCTTCCATTCATGGGTTGTGAGCTTCCCCGCACGGAATGTAGAGACAAAAACTGAATAATCAGCTTCAATTTTGGAGGGTATGGCGAGGATGAGCTGATCATCCGCCTTCTCCACTTTGCATTTCTTCAAGAGTAAGATAGTGTGCTTGAAATTTGTGAAAAAGTCATTCAATGTCTCGAAATTGGAAGGTTGGAGAGACATCAATTCATTTTCAAGTTGGTAAACTCTCAAATCATCCTGCTTTCCATATAGGGTTTCCAATTTGTCCCAAATTTCCTTTGGAGTCTTCAATCCCGAAATATGGAAAAGAAGATCCCGGTAAATAGAGAGGCACAAGAGTCCGAATGCTTCGTCCTTCTTGTTCAAGAATCTTGATTTGTCTATAGCAGAACCAGGCTCATCTTCAGTGTCCATGGTGACTCTATAGAGTCCTCTGGAGCGCAGCTGAATCTCCATGTCTCCTTTCCATGAGTGGAAATTGAATGGAGTCAAAAGATCTACTGAGGAGGCCATCTGGATCTGCTGGAGCGAATGCTTCACCTGTAGAAAACCTGAAAATCGCAACAGAAAGGGCAATGTAAGGTCAGAAAACCTGCTTATTTTAGGATTTCATCACATCTAGCATATTCAATCAAGCAAGCTTGATCAATAAGTTCTTTACTTGGGGTATTAAGTGGTAAGCCTTGGCTTCTGGTGCAGTGCTGGATTTTTGAGCTATTGCTCAATTTTCATGCAAGATCTGTCAAAAACCTTTTTTTTGAGAGATCTAAGCTTCGTCCCACCGTGAGATTTGACACCATATTAAACTTGCACAGTGATCTAGGGACTAAACACATGTCTCATCAAAGATTAATAACAATAAGTCATGAAAATGGTGTAATTGGGCTACAGAATGAGTAGCCGCTCTGTATATTCACACAAAGAATGAGTAATATAATACAAGATCATGCTGCAAGCATGAATGACAAAGCAATTTGAATTCCTAAGGAGGTCATTCAAATTGAATGAGTGAGTCTAGATTAATTGAGTGTAAGCCATAGTCAACACTCAAGTTAACCACTTATCAAAACCCTAATTGACTCAACTAAGCCCTAACTGAAGTCGGAGTGCAATAAATGACTGACTCTTAACTGAAAGAGATCAGATACATGCCACAGCAAGCCAACCATCAAGTGGTAGCACTTCAATGACTCCAATGAACCCCGATGAGGTTAACTGAAGTGTAACTGAACATCAGAAGTGGTTGGAGGCACCCCTGTTGACTCCAGTTCATTAAAGAATCATTAAATAATCAATTTAATGAAGGAAGGCACCTTCACTGCCTTGTTTAATTGATTGTAACCATCAGTTAGCAATATGGCGCTTTAATGACACTCATATCACCCCCGGAGTGCTCCAGTTAGCCTCCCTGAATGTAGGAGAAGGCTAAGTTAGCCTCCTTGACTGAAGGTAGGCATGGATGTGATCTAGTTGATGTCATCTAGTGCTCCTTTGATGTTAATTAAGTCAATAATACTTAGGATAGTGGTTTAACTAGGCCAAATTGATCAAAATGAGTGTGTAAGGTGGTAAATGTCTCCAACAAGTGGAACAAGTATTTTTTTCTTTTTTTCCTTTTTTTTTCCCAAAACTTATGCAAGTAACAAAGCGTCCTCTCTTTATTCATGTTTTTGGTTTTGTATTTTTTTCTTGAAATGTGCTAGGAAACTCTAGAATTGGAGTATGGTTGAATGAATATCAGGGGTCACCCCTCAAAAGGATGCCAAGTTTGGGCATTATGTCACTCTGTGCCATCCCATGGATATTCGCTTGGACACAAACCCAATTTCATCTTCATTTTTGGCTAGGATTTGATGTAGCATTCAAACATGTTTTGGAGATAGATATAAGAAACTCCATATGCTGCAACATATGTACAATGAATTTCCATCCTTTTGGGTTACAATTGATTTAGTTGATATGGTTTTTCCAAGGGTGATCCAAGGATTGTTGCTTTGTATGAAAATATATTGTAATCTAAGGATTTGTAGGCTATTGGTGAACAATTGAGATCTAGCTATCTTAAGACTAATAATCTTCTACTGCACGTAAAAACAGTGGGATTTCTTTGTGTGGATGATCGATACACACTAGGTTTGCTAGAAAATTAAACTGGTCAATAAATTATCTATTTTCTAATGGCATGCTAAGTGGTTAAACAACTATCTGATATAGGTTGTTGGACATAAAGATCCACTTGAAGGTGATCCATACATGAAACATCGACTCAGACTTCATGACTGATGCATTACAATTCTGAATGTTTGTTAGGATTATACTCTGAAAAGAATTAGAGACCCCAACTATCATGTTAATATTAGGTCTCATTTGTCAAAGAAAACTTCAACCAAACCAACAACTAAATTAGCCAAATTGAATCCAATGAGAGAATATGCACTAGGTCTGTAGGATACATTGATTCTAACCATGAAGGGCATACCAGCTGGTATGCAAAACATTAGTTAGAAGGTGAGTATATGTTATCAGCAGATCTTAGTTTTTTTTCATTTTTCTCATTATATAAAATTTTTATGTTTTTAATGGAATCAAGAGTTCACGTGCATTTATATAGATTAGGGTTTCATAGGGTATGTGAATCCATGTGTCTGATATTTATCCCTTCAACTTGAAGTGCAAGGGATGGCTTGGGGGTGTTCCCAACCCATCCCCTGTTCAAAAAGGTTGTACTACGGATGTATAGGGGATATCTCTTTACCCAAGGAGAATTCCTAGGTGCCTCATAAATAAATATATTAAAATTTTTGTGTTTTAGATTAAGTTCAATTGCTATGAAATATCTTGTCTGATATTATAAAACTACATGTTGTTTTATAGGGTTTTGCAACATATCAGATTTTTTCTCATGTTGGAATTATATTGGAAGTTTCTCAAGACCTACTTTGCATGAGCATTATTCATATTCCAGTATTAAAGGAAGCTTTTTAAATACACCAATATAGATATGGGGTTTAATAAGATTAAGAAGATAACAAATGTTGATTGTCATTTGATAAAAGTAGAGGATTTATTAAAATGAGTCAAATATCATAAATGATATTAGGATATATAATATATATTATACACCTAAAACATGTAGTTTTGTGAACTGGAATTGAGGGCCAGTGTAATGTCTCTTTTTCGAGTTTTGGAGAAAAGTACAGATTGGGCATAATTCGAGCTTAACTAGTCATGACTCTAGATGGTTGCAACTTTCATCAAATGGTCTTGAATTTGAAAGGAAATGGCATGGTGAGTCAGATAACATATCAAGTTAGTTTATGTACACTTTTTATATGAAATTAGGCTTCTACAAATTGTTTTGGGGCTAATAATAAAAGGGGGAAATTTACTAGGAAAATTGAGGTCAAATTCCCCAAGGGTGAGAGCTAAATTGGATTACCAACTCATGTATGACCCTCCCAAATTTGTAAGAAGAGTATGGGGACTGATATAATACCTCATGTAATATCA
This sequence comes from Pseudotsuga menziesii, assembly GCA_001517045.1. Lineage (NCBI taxonomy): Eukaryota > Viridiplantae > Streptophyta > Pinopsida > Pinales > Pinaceae > Pseudotsuga > Pseudotsuga menziesii. The sequence goes on from LPNX010538206.1 coordinate 1,020,707, forward strand.
TTAAACATGGCTATTAGTTTTCCAAACTGGTTATAGAGTTCCACATCCGTTTGATAACTTTCAATGAAATTGCTTATGGGGAAATAACATAACTAGCTCGATTTTGACATATGAAAGGTAGAGTTAAAGGTTCAGATAAGGATGTGACATATAGATACCATATACAACATAAAAATTAATACCCCAACTATATTAAACACTGGATAAATCCATTCATACAATTCTTGTATACAACTCATTCAGTATTTGAGTCATATACATGAAAACTTGTGAATTAGTAGCATGGAATTGCAAGAGTTTCACATATGGATTTCGACCTACAGAGCATAGGGACATGAAATTAAAGAGTAACACATAATATATGTTTGTCACAACATCATTAAACTCAGAGAACATCCCTCATATAAATATGATATAAAACTACTTCAAGATTGAAGCCAAATCCATGAAAACTAGCTATTTAAGAGCATGGGAATGCGAACCTTTCACATAGAGTTTATTAAATTTTGAGCTATAGAGAATATGGTCATGAAATTACAGATTTATACACCATTTATGGCTTCCCTATAATAATCAAACTTATATAAAATTCCTCATCCAAATCTGATATACAACTCTTTCCAAAATGGAAGCCAAATACATGAAAACTAGTCATTCAAGAGCATGGGAATGCAAGCCTTTCATACATGGATTTATAATATTTAAAATTACAGATCATATGGATAGAATATTACAGATACATACATCATATACCCAAGCTTGGGAACTAAATATCCTCAGCAAAGTGCAAGAACCACTCCAACAAGTGCACCATCAATATGAGTGTGGGGGAATGGAGAAGGAGGAACGAGAGAATATGAAGATAGATGAGAATTCGAATGTATGGAAATTCAACCTGCAAATAAAACTCATTAATTAAGCTCCAATGATAGGTATGAATGGCCTCTCCATCAACCAACTTGGAAAGGAATCCAACTCCCTCGAAATTGGTTCACAAGCAGGGATAGTGAACACTCACAATGCAATGGACAAGCAAAATCTCTCCAAAATGCCAAAGGACAATTAAAAAATGATCAAAATATATTCCCATTCCTCATGAAATCATTTTATTAACTTCATTATGCCTCCTAAGGTCTAATTTCCCTCCATGGGATTAGTCCAACTCATCTTAGTGGTTTAGTAACTCTTATGACACTTGTCTTGATCCTCTTCATGATCCAATTCTTTCCCCAATTCGAATGGATGCCTATAAATCCAAAATTCAACCTCTTGGTGGATATTTTTAGCCTTTTCATGTCATATTTTTCATATATCTGCAATCATGCCTGAATTTTCCATACCTGTCATATAATCTTTCATCATTTGTTGTCATAGACTGCATGGAATCTCCTTCAAAGTGGCACACCTTGTCTTCTAGTATTTTCCTCTTCCATGGTTGTTACTATCCTTTACCTATTTGAATTCCTTGGCTCATTATATAATATTTGACACCATATCACAGTCCAATAACGTTACATTACCCATGTGTTCGAATTTGGATGAAGATCATGCCAAGTGTGTGGGGAATCTAGTCATCCAAAGGCTCCACAAGCTTCCAAGTGTCTTAATGACCACATGCCACCTTATTTTCTTAGCATTTTTCATTTATGTGACCCATTTAAATGCGAATATGGGAAACTAAATTCCTTTTGGGTCCTATATCCCCTTATTACAAAATTTATGTCTCTATCTCAACCTAGGGAACTAGTAGGTTGTTGGAACATTATTTGCAAGTAGTCTTATTTGGGAATTATTTAATTGGGGACATGACAGTCCTCCTCGCTCAATATTTATTGTCCTCAAGCAATTTCAAACATGGATTTTTAATAACCTTCTTTCCTTCCAAAACTTTGCTTCAAACTTTAGCCGCAATTTAAGTAGTGGCACTCATGTATTACAAATCTGTGTTTCCAAAAGTAAAGATATGTGGATATTTGAATATTGATATATCCTATAAAATCACCACTAACACCAAAAGGATTAATAAAATCCATCAAAACAAAATTTGCGCAAATAATCTTTACCTCCATCTTTTGAAATTATTTTTCTGAAATTTCAGCCCTTTTTGCTTCTATATAATTCTTTGAAGTTGGTATTGAGTTGCCAAACTTGAATTTCCAAGATTCAAATAAAGTTTCAAAGAGGAACCACCATGCTTGTCTCTAATATACTCTAATTACAATCACCTTCTCAAGTGGCGACTCAATATCCCCTACTACTCATTGCCCCCAAAATTGAAACCAAGCAATACCTAGATCCCATTGCTTGTATTGCACCCTTCCAAACATCATGAGTAAAAAAGAGAGATCAGTAAAGTACACAAATGCATCATACAATTGTACATCAAGAAGGTACCCCATCAAAGGATCATGACAATGCTTGTACATCCAAGTAAGTAGATCATCATGTGGCCCATACACACAAGCATCAAGTATGATATCAAATATGCTCCAATGACATAGGTGAGGATCCCATTCCCTATAATGTTGCTCCAAAATAATGTAAGATGCATCAAAATAATAATAAGCCACATTTTCTTTCATCCAATAAGTGAATGAAGAACCTCCACCAAAATCTGAACCAAGTAAGGAGCAAAGAAAACATGAAGACTTCAGTGGCTCAAATATGTCTCATAAATACACCCATGAATATGTATATCATCATAATGTAACAAAGGATGCTGTTACAAATGTAAATATTATGGCACTCTATTAATGTCATCATCAAAATGAGAGGTAGTAAGTCCATACTCTTCATGTGGCACTATAAATAAGAAACCTTTCACCCATACTTCATGAGGATGAAGGCTGAAAAATGTGGAAGTGTAGGATGTAGGAGAAAGAACCAACTCACCCAAATGATCAAAAAGTGAAAAAATTTCATCATGTGAAGGATCCATATGGGTTTTAACATGCACCTCCCTCAAAAATTCAAAACTTATCTTATAGGTTGGTTCCAAGGTAGTGGAATCACGCATTTGTTCAAAAAATGTGTAACAATTTTCAAGAGGCAACTCAAGTTCCTCTTCCACCACAAAAAGTGATTGGATCTCATCAATATCATATTCAAACACATAAATAACCTACAATTTTCCATGTCTCTTATTATCCTTCATGTCATGAGAATCCTCCCAACAATCTACCAAATGAAAATATGAAACATAAGAGGAAGAACAAGTATCTTGCAACCTCTCAAGAAGTTGCTCATTTTGAAATTTGAGCTTATGAATATCCTCATTATTATTCAAGTATGATTTATGTAACCATTCAATAAGATCAACCAAATTGTTTATATAAAAAAGCATAGACATGAAATTACCTTCAATGTTGCACATTGCTCTTTGAATATTCTCCATGTCTTCAATGAAAGATGGCTCATCTAATGAAGAAACTTTCCAACAAGAATTTGATACCAATGATTTAGTGTCATTGAGTATGCTAAGGGCATCATGGATATTATATTCACTCATCTTCAAAGACACTTCAATGAAGGATGGTTCATCGGAGAGAACCTCCTCTTCTTCTTTCTTCTTGATTTGATCAACTTCTTGAAGCTCAAGTGGTGATGGGAAAGTTGATCTTGGTTATTCATTCTCTGCTACAAGGTCTTCATATTCATGCTCATGAGAACTTTGTCTTGCAAAAACATTCTCAAATCTGATCTCTATGTAACCAACATAGAGTCTTGAGCACCCATCAGTAGGTACTCCTTCACAATTCAAGCATCCATCAATAAATGCTCTTTGGTCCATGTCAACGGTAGAATGTGTCTTGGAATGATATTCAATAGTTTCAAGGCACTCGTATTAATTTCCATGTGACGTTTGTTCATATTTTTTAGAGTCACTTGGGAGTGATTTTCAATCCTTTTGATGTAATGCTTCTTCTGCTTCACCACCCACAGAACTAGGTGGCTCCTTGGTCTCCTTCATACTTGTGTATTGTAGAGTGTTCCTTAATGAGTTCATATTTTCCTTATTGTGCCTAAATCCATAAAAGAAATAGAAAATTATTCAAAATGAATGGTTTTATGTATCTTTCCATCATGGGAACTAATACTACCCCCCTACTTCCAGCTTACCCCTAAGTTGGCTAGCCACCAATTTGAACCCTTGCATAACTTTCTTGGTTGTATCATCAAAATATGACTTCATGAGTTTCTTAAATTAATCCCTATAATCCATAAATTCAATAGGTGTCAATACCATGCTCTGATACCACTTTAAGGTCCCCTTTTGGAGTTTTGGAGAAAAGTACAAATTGGGAAGAATTCGAGCTTAACTAGTCATGTCTCTAGAGGGTTCAAAATTTCATCAAATGGTCCCAAATTTGAAAGGAAATGGTATGGTGAGTCAGATATCATATCAAGGTGGTTTATGTACACTTTTTATCCGAGCTTAGGCTTCTGCTAATTGATTTAGGGCTAGGAATAAAAGGGGGAAATTTACTAGGAAAATTGAGATCAAATTCCCCCAAGGGTGAGAGCCAAATTGGCTTCCCAACCCATGTACGAACCTACAAAATTTGTAATAAGAGTATGGGGAATGATATAATACCTCATGTACTATCATTACACACTGATTTTAGTTCTTCAAATTGGTTATATAGTTCCAAATTTGTTTGATGACTTTCAATGAAATTGCTTATGGGGAAATTGCATAACTAGCTCGATTTTGACATATGAAAGGTAGAGTTAAAGGTTTAGATAATGATGTGACATATAGAGACCATATAAATCATAAAAATTTATGCCCCAACAGTATTGAACACCCAATAAATCCCTTCATACAAGTTTTGCATACAACTCATTCAGTATGGGAGTCAAATACTTGAAAACTAGTGAATTAGTAGCATGGAGTTGCAAGAGTTTCACATATGGATTTATTGGATTTAGAACTACAGAGAATAGGGACATGAAATTACAGAGTAACACATAATATATTTCTGTCACAACATCATCAAAATCAGAGAACAACCCTCATACAAATCTGATATAAAACTACTTCAAGATTGAAGACAAATCCATGAAAACTAGTTATTCAAGAGCATGGGAATGCAAGCCTTTCACATGGATTTTCTTGAATTTAGAGCTACATAGAATATGGTGATGAAATTACAGAGTTATACATCATTTATGGATTCCCAATCACCATATAACTTATATAAAAGTCCTCATTCAAATATGATATACCACTCTTTCCAAAATGGAACCCAAATACATGAAAACTAGTCATTCAAGAGCATGGGAATGCAAGCCTTTCATATATGTATTTATGATATTTAGACTTACATATCATATGGATAGAAGAGTACATATCCATACATCATATACCCAATCTTGGGCACTAAATATCCTTATCAAAGTGCAAGCACCACTCAAACAAGTGCGCCATCAACATGAGAGTGTGGGGGAATGGAGAAGAAGGAATGAGAGAATAGGGAGATAGATGAGAATTTGACTGTATGGACCTTCAACATGCAAATAAAAATCCCTAATTAATCTCCAATTATAGTTCTGAATTACCTCTCCATCAACCAACTTGGAAATGAATCCAACTCCCTTGAAATTGGTTCACAAGCAAGGAGAGTGAACACTCACTATGCAATGGAGAAACAAAATCTCTCCAAAATGACAACGGTCAATTAACAAATGATAAAAAGATATTCCCATTCCTCATGAAACCATTTTATTAACTTCATTAGGCCTACTAAGGTCGAATTTCCCTCCATGGCATTCCTCCAACTCATCTTAGTGGTTTAGTAACTTTCATCACACTTGTCTTCCTCTTCATGCTCCAATTCTTTCCCCACTTCGAATGGATGCCTCTAACTCCAAAATTTGACCTCTTAATGGCTAGTTTTATCCCTGTCATGTCATATTTTTCATATGTCTACAATTAGGTCTAAATTTGTCATACTTGTCATAGAATCTTTCATCATTTGTTGTCATAGAGTGCATAGAATCTCCTTCCAAGGGGCACACCTTGTCTTGTAGTCTCTTCCTCTTCCATGGGAGCTACTCTCCTTTACCCATTCAAATTAATTATCTCATTATATGATATTTGACACCACATCATGCTCCAATAATGTTACATTACCCATGTGTTCGAATTTGGATGAAGATCATTCCAAGTGTGTGGGGAATCTAGTCATCCAAAGGCTCCACAAGCTTCCAAGTGTCTTCATGAACCCATGCCACATTATTTTATTAGCATCTCTCATTTATGTGACCCATTTAAATGTGAATATGGTAAACTAAAGTCCTTTTGGGTCCCATGGCCCCTTATTACAAAATTTGTGTCTCCATCTCAACATAGGGAACTAGTAGGTTCGTGAAACATTATTTGCAAGTAGTCTTATTTGGAAATTATTTAATTGGGGACATGACAAACAAACCTCCTTTATATGAAATAATTGGAAGTACAATAGTTTATTTTGTTGAATGTGTTTTTCCCAATCGGTCATTTGAATCAATTCTACCTTGATCAACCGATTAAATACATCGAAGTCTCTATTGATTCAACTTATCCTATATATCATATTATATGACCAACTATAAGTGAATATTAGTCCACTTTGGGTTATAAAATTAATGCAGTTTGTACCTTAATTACTGACATTCAGTTGAAACATTCCACTTGTATCGTCCATTCCAAGCAACTAAATGTTGCACAAATGGTGTTAAGAGACTTTTCCTTTTGCTCTGGCCGTGTGGCTCTTAATTGTGATCTTTTGGGGTAACGGGTCTGGCAAATCCTGGTTAAGTTATTAGTAAGATCCCTAGGTAGTTCAACGCAAGCTAGACCTCATTAACCTTTGATATGCAAGCACATTTAACAAGGACTGTATGTTGCAATTGATCATGGGAGTCTTGAAAATGTTGATAATACATCTAGTTTTGCAAAATATATTGCTAATTTTACAAAGCACAAACATAATATGATTGGAAAATATTGCATAATCAACATTTTATCAAGTGGACATTAAATTGCTAATTTTCCAAAGCACAAATGGAGCGTGTTTGGAAAAAAATGCATAATCAACATTTATTGAGTTGACATTCAAAATTACACTATGGTGGACAAACTACTTGTTTAAGGGACATACTATATTGATCCTTAAATATTCCAAAATTTTGTTAAATAAAATTTGACTAAAATATGTGGTCTTTTATCTTCAAGGGTTATAACATGATTATGCTAATATGAACTATTTAAGATAATTTATTATGACATATAGAGCTCATGTGAAATTGCTATAATCCATGAGAAAGTAATTATTAATGTTGAATACAAATCACCATAGAGATATATCCATGAGAAAGTAATTATTAATGTTGAATACAACCCAACATTGAGATATGTAGATGCAATAATAACTTGTATTACGCTACATAGATAGAAACTACAAGGGATTCACATTCATATGCCATGGCATACAACCTCTACAACATCCAACTCAAGGTTGGTTATGTATGGTCTCAACGCCCCCATATATCCATGCACAAGAGTTTGAAGGGAATTGCAAACATGACAAATATATTTAGCATAATCCTAATGCAATAAATTTAAGGCCGAGAGTTGTCACCACCTTGGACCCCATATGAGCAGATTTTTGACACTTGCACAATACATGGCAAAAATTTGATGTATACAGTAAGTATGATCTATGTTGAAGACAATTGTCATAGGTATTTAGAGGCAACCACTAGTAAAATCCTCCACAAATGCCTACATATACGGAGCTATAATAACAACCTTAAAATAAATGGAACTAGATCATAAGCCATAGCACACATGGAAACATTACTATAAGGGATCCCTATGCCTCCCCATACCATTAACCCCCTTCCTCTCTCTCTCCCCTCCTCTCCCTAACCCTTACTAACCCCCTCTCTCACTCTCTCCCCTCCTCCATCTAACCTTTACTAACTCGCTATACACCTGAGTGGCACCTCTCCATCCGAGTGCCGACATCCCTCCTGTTGGCACACAAAAGGACATCTATGGATAGAGGTTTGCCCAAAACACTATAGATTGGCTTATTATACAGTACATTTCTCCTCCATCCAACTGGTTACTTTGCTATTTTACTATGTCAAGTTGTATTCGCGACTCTCCTTATATGCAACTCACGCATCATTCGCGAGTGTCGATTGATGCAAGTCGCAAATGGATGTATTCGCGGGTTGCTCTTATAGCAACTCGCGAATCATTCGTGGGTTGTCCTTCTAAATACCCGTGAATATGTCCCTTGACATTTAAAGATAAAAGCATGCGATAATATGAGATTAGTTAAGCCATTTACCTTAATCCTCTTAACTGTCTCAACCTCCTCAACCTTCGAAACTGCCTTATTTCCTCCATATAAATACAGGCCTT
>LPNX010538206.1:1029478-1064478 GCA_001517045.1 Pseudotsuga menziesii
TTGCAAGTTAATTGAGTATGTTGGTAACCCCAGACCTATGGTTATTAGGTGTTTAATCCCGTACAACAGAACTGGCGACTCCACTGGGGAGCCCGGACTGCTGTAGGTTGTTCCTGTCCCCCTGACCAGTCTTTGCTTGGAAGTCTATGTGTGATCTTTTATCCTGTTTCATACTTTCCTCAGTATTTGAAAGTCTTTGGATTTTTCTTTATTTTTGAGAAAAAATTTATACCCATTCGCGATTTGTTCTTCTGAACAGTCGCGAATACAAGTTTGCATTCACGGGTTGCTGTACTAGACAGTCGCGGATCATCCGCGGGTTGCACTTATAGACAGTCGCGAATATGCCTGGAAATAGGGATTTTTAAGTTAAAGTTTGCTTGTTCTTTTCTTGGTACAATCCCTGTTTTCTGAGTGGATTTTCCTTATGAATGTTGGGTAGCTTGTCTGAATACCTTAGGTGATCACACTTTGTGCTTTTTCGAAATCCCTTGAGTCTCTTTTGCTTGGATTATTTACTGTTTGCATACTGAAGTATTTTGGCCTGTTTGGGTTGTGGGTTAAGGTGTCTTTGTCCAGATCAGTGATCAGGGTCTTGGGCTCTGCTTTTTCCAGTCTGTCTTCTGACAGTGGCTGGTTGTCACTTGCCTTTGTAAGTCTACAGTGATTTTTGTCATTGTTTGCACCCAAGCTAAGGTTCCTAGCCTCCCTTTGTTGGTGGTCTTTTTGTTCTGTCAGCCTGTTTGCTTCAGTTGGATGCTTTTATACTGTTTATTTGATTCAAGTTTGCTCAAGTATAGTGCATTGTAGATGCATAGTAAAATTTTGAGTATTTTTAAAAGTGAAAAGAAAACATAGTTAAAGCTTTTGCATTGTGATTTTGCATAAGTAGTGTTTATTTCAATTTAAAGATATTATCTCAAAAACTACAAAAAATATAGGCTTAGTTTCTCTTATCGCTGCTTTCAGTTCATCAATATATATTTGCAAGAAAATAAAAAGAAGTTTGCTTTTATAATGGTAATTTTGCTTTGAATACACCTTTATTTTCATTTATTTCCTATTTGAGTCAAAACATCATAAAGTATACCACTCCATTTCCTCTTGAGTAAAGAACAACCCTTTAAAATGAACGCATAAATTAAAATTTACTAGTAAGTTTTGTTTTTTAGGGGCCTTTCACCTACTAGCTTAGGCTAGACTTGCGGGTTAGGAAGTGTAAACTTCCCACAAGTTATAAAACTCAGACGTAGTGGACCTTTCTTTAGGTAAATCCTTGAATTTATTGACTGTATCTGGGAAGCTCCTCTCAAACGGGAGTTAAGCACTAGGCCGCGTGGAGGCTTGGATAGAGGAGATAACCCTCTGAATCCTTGTCAAAGCATAACTCAAGACTTTTACGCATCTGGGGATTCTGTCCTAGACAGAGTTTTGGGCTCAGCTACCCTGCCCATGCGTATGCGTTCGGCTTGCGACTGTCCCCTCAGACTGTTGATATTTCCAAGGTAGCCTTTAGTCTCTTGTCTTTTAGGGTTCATACCTAGGTAAACCGGAAGGTTATTTATGGTTCACCTTGAACGGGCTTGGAAGGTAACCCTTGTTGAAAGTGTAGGAGGGCGGTGGGTGATTCCTCCGCTTGTACCTAAGAACCACTTCAAGGACGCCAAGTAATCGTTCATCAACTTTCTTCGGGAAAGTATATCTTTTACCCTGGTTTGATTGCTTGAGATTTTAGGAATTTTATAGTGTATGCTCTGTGGTTTTGCCTATTATTAGTTGACCTTAGGGTGTGATTTGTCAAATTTGTAATTCTAGAGGACCAACCTGTTAGAAGGTCAAGAAGGTTGAGAAACCTTCCTCCTATCACTGCATTGGAGCCTCCACCTTTACCCCAAAGGCGGAGATTAGACACAGACGGTTCATTTGAACCTGTAGGAATAAGTGAAGTTCTTGGTGAACCAGAACTCATTGCTAACCGTTTTGATCTTGACACAGTTGAGATAGAAGAATTGCAGACTGACGAGTTTGCAAGAAATTTTAACTCCCCTTGACTGATTTAAACGATCCTGTGATCGTCCAGGTTAGACATTTTGATTCACCAGTGTTAGGTGTCCCTGTGGGTAGAGTCATGTCTTCTGTGAAAGAAAGTCCTTTTGTGTTCACCTCAACCCTTCCGGTTGAAGGGGTACTACCTCCCCCGGTAAGTGCTCCTAGATCTAGTTTTCCTTCTACACCTTTGACTCCAGTGAGTCGGGTGGTTCAACCACTGGTTCACTCAAACCTAGGAGGTACTTCTGGGACATGGTTACTGGGATCCCCAGTATACCTACCATTCCTTCTTCCTTTCCCTATACTACCCAGAGTGGTCCGATAGGATCCTCGGCATATGTCCAAGGATTTCCTTGGAATGGGAGGCATATCCCCCCATCCAGTCCATACGTAGGTCCATCTCCTTCATATGTAGGAGTGCAGTTTGGGGGCAACACCTCTTACGGGAAAAGATTCCAAACCCCTATTTCGGTCCCATACACGAGCTCTCCCTTTTCGTTGTTTAGCGGAGGGATACCTGCTCCTATATTTCAGACCCCTGCTTCTATGGGGACGACCCGAACTTCTTACACTGCACCTCCCACACAAAATCCTGTGGCTTACGGATGGAATCCATTTCAAAGCAACCTTCCCACTTCACAACCGGTGGCTGGGGGAAACCCCACTTTTTCCCATGGGCATTCGGGGGTAGGTCCCTCTAATCCCCAAGCTGACACATTTACTGCACCGGTTAGGCCCAAACTTCCATTCCTGGCAAATTTAAACTTTCCAGACTTGTCAAAATTGATGAATGACCCGGTGAGGCATGACCCCTTGTGGCCACCTGTTCCCACCAAATTGCCATCGGACATCCCTAAGTTCAAAGGTAAAGCTGGTGAAGATCCTGGGGCTCATGCCACCACCTTCCATTTATGGTGTTCTTGAAATTCGTTGAATGAAGATTTAGTGAGGTTGAGGCTGTTCCAGAGGACCTTGACAGGTACTGCAGCAAAATGGCACATCGAATTGCCTTTTGCTGCCTTTAGTAGTTTTTGGGACTTGGCTAGTGCTTTTCTCAACCACTTTCAGCTTCCGGTTCGATATGATTTCGAAACGGACTTGTTGTCTACTTTTATACAAAACAAGGCTACCCACATCTCGAATCATATCCAAGAGTGGAGGAGGCGAAAGAGCCTTATCAAAGCCACCATTCCTCTTGAGTTTCTGTTAGAGTGGTTCCTTAAATCACTGTTGCCATACATATCGAAGGATGTTTCCACATCAGGAGTAACGAATGAAGAAGAAGCCATACTCAGGGCCTAGCAGTTGGATTTGATTTATTCACAATCTGGGATCTTATATGAGATCATCCCTGAGGCACCGAGGCCTTCGCACAAGGCGGAGAAGCCTAATCCTGGACCCCATGTCGATGGTGTGGTTGGGTCTGTTAACTCTCCCGCTGTAGAGTCTTTGACTAAACAACTTCACCAGTTGTCTGTCAAATAGTCTATGGAGGAGGCAGCAAAGGCTGCCCCCTCCCCCCAAAATGCAAATGTTTTTGCACAAACCTCTCAGAAGGGCAATCAGTAGCCCGACGGGAAGAAAAAGAAAGGTAAGAAGGGAGAGGGAAACCAAAACAAGCCAAATCCCGCGAACAATGTTGATGGGGGCAAAAAAGAAAAGAAGAAGGTCAAGTTCCCTTATAAGTTGTGCCAAGAGGACCACCTTACTCACCTTTTTCCCCTTATGGATCAAGCCCAGAAGCTGCTTAAAGCTCAACAACCGGCTGTCCTGAAGGATCCTTTTCCCCAAGGACAGAACTTTGCTTTAGCTTCTAATGTAGCAAGGGGCACTCAAACTGCCCCTGACCCAAATTATATCAACATGGTTCGATCTTCGACTTTGTTGCAGACAAGGAACAAAAACTATGAGAAATAGACTCCTGAGAAGGGTAAAGCTGTAGGTGAAACTTTCAACCCTCTCACAATAGAGAAACCTGCTGAAATAATGCCGAATATACTGAAAGGTGTCTTCAAGAAGACCTTGCATAACCCTAATGCTAGGGATACTTCCAACTACTCCGTGGTTGAAGACTTAGCTCAAACCCCGTGTGCAATGTTAGCTTTGGAGGTGTTACAGAGTTGTCCCGCTCAGCGGGAGGCCCTCTTAGCAGCTCTAGGTAGTATGGATTCTTCGAGTCTCATGGCGAAATTTCATTTTTCTGATGTTAAAATTCACCTTCCTTACCATGTATCCCTATCAATAGATGTCGTCCATGGTGGTAAGACCATTGGAAGAGCAGTTGTTGATGAGGGGGCCTCTACATGTGTTATGTCCTTGGCCTGTTGGAAAGCTCTTGGATCCCCAGAGTTGGTCCCATCCAACACTTTACTTACTGCTTTTGATGGAAGATCCTTCCGTCTGCATGGTATCCTACCGGCTTTTGAGATTAAGTTGGCAGGAAAAGCAGTGTCTGTTGAAGTAGAAGTGATTGATGCTCCTTTGGACTACAATTTGCTTCTGGGAAGGAATTGGACTTATGCGATGTCTGCTGTTGCGTTGGCCTTTTTTCGTGTAGTGGTTTTTCCACATGAGGGCAAGTTGGTTACTATTGATCAGCTTGATTTTACCCGAAAGGTCGTTTAGAGTCAAATGAGTCCGTTGTGCCATTGGTTGATCAGGTAAAACCTGTTGCATAGAGCTTGGGGGATGGAATGTACACATCATTGATTGGTACATTTGATCTTCCAGACCCGGTAAATTACATTGGTTCTACTAGTGTGGGGAAGTCCATCGCCACGGTTGTCGATAGGACTGATCCTTGGGTCCTCCCAACTCCCCATGAACCTGAAGTGCCCTTATCGGTAGTAGAGGTGGCTTATCAAGCTATCACTCAAGCTGCTGCTGATCCCATTCTAGATCCTCTAACAGTCTGGGATGATCTGGAAGAAGTCTATTTTCCCGCATGGGCGGAAAACTCTTTACATTCTATATATTGCTTAGACACAGTTCTACCTTCCGATGAAGCTATTCTGGAAGCCATGAGTGGACGTGATAAGATTTGTGAGGATCTTCATCATCGATCCTATTTTCTTCCAGAACTGAGCAGGATAGAAAACCAAGAGTTTCACGTGAGACTGTCAGAAGATGTTGATATACCTCTCAACCCTTTTCCTAGGGAAGGAGTGTTTGCCGAGGGGAATATGGAAAACATTTCCGCCACTATACCTATTAACATCTCTGTGAACCCAAATGTCGTGGAAAACATCTATATAGGTGCAAACTGCTCTCCTGAGGAGATTGCTATCTATACCGCCCTTTTTAAGGAATTCCGCGATATCTTTTCCTGGTCATATGAGGAGATGCCCGGAATAGATCCATCTATTGTTCAACATGAAATCCGAACCTATCCTGATGCCAAGCCAGTTCGACAAAAATTAAGACCCGTGAACCCGCGTAAAGCGGCGACTGTGAAGGCAGAGGTTGAAAAGCTGTTGAAAGCCGGTTTCATATATCCCATAGCTTTGACTGAATGGGTGTCCAACCCTATTCCTGTTGATAAAAAGCAAGGGACTATTCGCGTTTGTACAGACTTTAGAGACCTCAATAATTCCTGTCCTAAGGACAACTACCCCACACGATTTATTGACCAGATCATAGATGCATGTGCGGGAAGTGAGGTGTTTTCGTTTATGGATGGTTTCTTCGGCTACAATCAAATCCAAATCAAACCGGAAGACCAACATAAAACTGCTTTCATTTTTCCTTGGGGTACATTTGTGTATAAGAAAATGCCCTTTGGATTGAAAAATGCCGGGGCAACCTTTCAACGGGCTATGAACTTTGCTTTTCATGACATTAAAGCCATTGTCGAACCATACCTGGATGATCTTCCTGCACATTCTCGCAAGAGGATCCAACATCCAGATCATTTGAGGTTGATCTTTGAAAGATGCAGGTATTATAAGATTCGCTTGAATCCCCACAAGTGTGTTTTTTGCATCGAGTCAGGAATATTACTCGGATTCATTGTGTCTAGTAGAGGCATCCAGGTGGATCCTTTGAAAGTTGAGGCCATTGTAAATCTGCCTCCTCCTCGCTCTCTCAGGCAACTTCAAAGCCTGCAAGGAAAGTATAACTTTCTTCGACATTTTATCATTAATTATGCCAAGATCACTAACGATTTCATGCGCTTTCTCAAACAAGACACTCCATTTGTATGGGATGAAACCGCACAACTTGCGTTCGAGGCATTGAAAAAAGCTTTGCTGTCGGCACCTTTATTACGTCCACCAGATTATTCTAGGGATTTCATATTATATCTGGCCGCGTCAGAGTCGACCATTGGGGTAGTACTAGTCCAGGAGGACGATAAGTTCGTTGAGGATGTCGTTTATTATCTTAGCCGTGCTTTGGCTGGACCTGAGCTTAGATACTCCCACGTCGAGAAGTTAGCCTTAGCAGCTGTTTATGCTGTACATAGGTTACGTCACTACATTTTACTGAGGACCACCACAGTAGTGGCGGATGTTAATCCGTTCCAATATGTCTTATCCCGACGGATTGTTTGGGGGGAATTTAACAAATGGATAGTCATTCTCTAGGAGTTTGACTTGGATTTCCAGTCCGCTAAGTCTAAAAAGTCCTTAGTTTTTGCTGAGCTTATAGCAGAATTTCCCACTGAAGAAAATGTAGCGGTTGAAGATGACTCATTCCCAGATGAGCACATCTTCTTGATAGCCACCTCTGATCCTTGGTACGGAGATATTCTTATATATCTCCAGAATTTGAAGTATCCTGCCACTTCCTCTAGGGAGGAACGACGTAAGTTACGCCTTCATGCCAAGAACTGCCTCATTATAGGAGATACATTATATCGACGAGGGGTAGATTCCATCTTGCGTAGCTACCTTACTCATGAGGAAGCGGAGATTATCCTAAATGATTCCCATAGCGGAGCAAGTGGGGGTCATTTATCTGGGTTAGCAACGGTCCAAAATATATTGCGTGCTGGTTATTTCTGGCCCACGATCTTTAAATATTGTGTGGAAGCCGTGAAGCGCTGTCATCCGTGTCACCTTTACACCAGGAAGATGCGGTCGCATCCTGCTCCGTTATTTCCTGTTGTCTCGGTAGGCCCCTTCATGAAATGGGGGATTGATTACGTGACATGCAACCCAGTCTCGGCTGGGGGGAATAAATACATCATTGTCGCTGTTGACTATTTTACAAAATGGGCAGAGGCAATGCCTACCTTCAAAGACAACGGGGAAACGACAGCTTTCTTTGTTTTCAATCAAATTATTGCAAGGTTTGGTATTCCCAAAGTGATTGTCACTGACCATGGCAGTCATTTTCAAAATAACATGATGACGGAACTAACTACTATGCTCGGATTTAGACAAGAACATTCTTCTCCATACTATCCGCAAGCTAATGGTAAGGTTGAGGCTATCAACAAAACTTTAAAAACTATCCTTAAACGGACAATTGATGCAGCCCGTTCTAATTGGCACATCATGTTATATCCTGCTCTTTGGGCTTACAGAACTAATGTCAAGACTGCCACGGGTTATTCCCCTTTCCAACTCGTTCATGGGGTGGAAGTAGTTACTCCGATTGAATGCGAAATCTCGTCCTTGAAGATAGCCATTCATGTGTTACCTGATACGACTGAGATTGAGGAACGTCTGGTACATTTAGAACACCTTGATGAACAACGTAGAGATGCGTTGACTGCTAATCAGGCTCATAAAAATAGGGTTAAATCTCAATATGATAAAACGGTCAAACCTAGGGTTTTCTCTGAGGGGGAACTTGTCTTGCTTTGGGACCAAGATAACGAACCTCTGGGGGCAGGAAAATTCAAGGCTATGTGGTTAGGACCCTATGTCATGTCAAAGGTATTAAGTAAGGGCGCATATGAATTAGTTGATTATAATGGGAATAAGCTGCCTGAGCCTAGAAATGGGCTCTACCTGAAGAAGTACTACGCTTAGGCTTAGCACTTTTTCTTGTATTTTAGTGTATGCATTTTTTATGTACATTAGGTTGTCAGTTTTGTTTTTTATATTATCTGCTAGTGGTTGCAGATGTCTTCCGACATGTATATAGGTTTCGCTGATGGCACCAGCCGTCACACTTGTAACCTGGCTTCGACAGCATGGGTTATCTATTCTCCCTCAAGACAGCTTGTTGCCGCGGGAGGTGCTTGTCTAGGTCCTGCTTCTAATAATGTTGTTGAGTATAGGGCTATCATTGAGCTCCTATGGGATGCTTTGTCACATGGCATCACCCAGCTTGAGGTCCGTTTGGATTCTCAGTTGGTAGTTTCCCAGCGCAATCGAGCTTATCAGGTACGAAATCCTATCTTGTTATGTCAGTTCATGCAAATTCGTTTATTGGAAAGACATTTTGAGGTTATTACTTTCAAACATATTCCACGAAATCAAAATTCTCCTATTTGCATCTCCTATTATATGACATGAGCATTCTCACTTCTAATCTTTTCTATTTTGTGTGCTGCAGAGCAGAGGTGGATGATATAATCCGAGCACTCTAACTTCTTATCTTAGTGTTTTCTACATGTGATCTCCGGTAGCCTCCAAATGGAAAATTGTTTAACCAAGTTTTGTATGATTGTAACTTTAACCATGCTTAATTGACACAATAACCATTGGGTAAACATGAGAAACAAGGTCCAACATTCCTCATGATGGATGGCAATGCTCGGCTCAACTTTTTCTCCACTGTCCAAACTGCAAACTTCTTCACGAGAGAAAATTATCATGACAAAAGTTGATGTTCCCTTCCGCGTGGTGTTTCTTACAGGGACCACCGAGTAGCCTATTAGACTCCCATAGGCTAAAATAATCTTATCTAGGGGTTATTTTGGTGTTCAACATACTAAGGTGGTTTGGAAGTTGTGGATGATCCATGGTATTGCCCATGGTTTTTGGCCAAATGAGAAAGTAAAAGGGGAAAAACTCATCCATATTGGTCATGCTTATTGATTTTGGACTTGTCTCTTGAGACTGTCTAAGGGTTAGTCCAGAGTTTTATTTTGGGGTTGGAAAACTCCATCCACCCATTGGGGTTTAGTTTCAGTGGTGAAATATCCACCCTAGTTAGACAAGGAGAATGACCCATCCATGGTTCTCACTTGAGCTTCATCTTTTGGATTCACCATCATCTTGGAGAGGGGTTGGAGACTAGATTGGAGAGACTTCTACCGCACATATTGGAATTCATCTTCTAGGTTCATTGTGTTAGTACTCTTGTTGTGGTTTAGCTGCTCTAGCATCCAATATATTATGTTATTGTATCCACCCATTTCATAATAAAAAGCCAATATTGTCTCTCTCATTTTGTGTATGCTTGCAAATCATTTTTATGGGAATGCAAATGTTTACTAAAAGTTATAAATCAATGTAATTCAAATTGTTTGGAAAATTACACAACCAAAAATCCCTGTCCCTTTAGATTGAATAAACTCCTATTTTTTCTTTGGGATCCAGTGATCCCTTTACTGAGTCAACTAGACTTCTAATGGTGATTAGGCGAGTGAAGGCTACCATGGCGGTTTTTTTTTTACAATTTTTTCAATATGATTTGTGATACCTTTGATATATGACAAACTATGAATTTAAGGTTTTCTACTTCTTGATTCACTCTTTTGCCAATTTGGTTCCACACTTCCTTGTTCCACTATTTACTCTTTAGTATATTTGATTTACTCTTTTGACTTCAAAGAATTATGCCTAAGTATCTTTGGAAAAAGCTTTATCATACTTGTTTTGTTAATTTTTTTTTACTCTATAAAGATAAATTATTTATTTTTAAACTTTCCTTTTACAGTCAATAAACACCATAGAGTTGGACGTTATAAAACATTATATATATTTACATGGGAAATTGATATTGCATTCAACAAATTATAATGAGATAATTATAACGGTATTTCCAACTAAAATTCA
Source organism: Pseudotsuga menziesii (assembly GCA_001517045.1). Lineage (NCBI taxonomy): Eukaryota > Viridiplantae > Streptophyta > Pinopsida > Pinales > Pinaceae > Pseudotsuga > Pseudotsuga menziesii. The sequence goes on from LPNX010538206.1 coordinate 1,039,483, forward strand.
TCACAATGACATTGCTGCAAAAACTACGGTGAAGTAATGCCCTTAATACAAAGAGCTGTTTAATCCATGCCGCAGGTAGGGGACTATATGTTCCATATATTTGTATTAAAAAAATCAATTTTCAATTATATATATATATATCATTATTTTTATTAATTAATAATTCTGAATTCAATTTTTTTTTTTTTAAATTTGAAACGATTAGATCTGCTCAAATATTGATAATGTGACAAGTTTTATCATTGAATTCATTTTCTTTTTAATTGGAACGATTAGATCTACTCAAATTTTTAATTGGAACGATTAGATCTACTCAAATATATTGTAATCTAAGGATTTGTAGGCTATTGGTGAACTATTGAGATCTAGCTATCTTAAGACTAATAATCTTCTACTGCACGTAAAAAAAGTGGGCTTTCTTTGTGTGGATGATCAATACACACTAGGTTTACCAGAAAATTAAACTGGTCAATAAATTATCTATTTTTTAGTGGCATGCTAAGTGGTTAAGCAACTATCTGATATAGGTTGTTGGACATAAAGATCCACTTGAAGGTGATCCATACATGAAACATCGGCTCAGACTGCATGATTTTGAATGTTTGTTAGGATTATGCTCTGAAAAGAATTAGAGACCCCAACTATCATGTTAATATTAGGTCTCATTTGTCAAAGAAAACTTCAACCAATCCAACAACTAAATTAGCCAAATTGAATCCAATGAGAGAATATGCACTAGGTCTGGAGGATACATTGATTCTAACCATGAAGGACACACCAGTTGGTATGCAAAACATTAGTTAGAAGGTGAGTATATGTTATCAACAGATCTTAGTTTTTTTTCATTTTTCTCATTATATAAATTTTTTTATGTTTTTAATGGAATCAAGGGTTCATGTGCATTTATATAGATTAGGGTTTCATAGGGTATGTGAATCCATGTGTCTGGGATTTATCCCTTCAACTTGAAGTGCAAGGGATGGCTTGGGGGTGTTCCCAACCCATCCCCTATTCAAAAAGGTTGTACTACGGATGTATAGGGGATATCTCTTTACCCAAGGAGAATTCCTAGGTGTCCCTTATAGGATAGGTGCCTCATAAATAAATATATTAAAATTTTTGTGTTTTAGATTAAGTTCAATTGCTATGAAATATCTTGTCTGATATTATAAAACTACATGTTGTTTTATACGGTTTTGCAATAGATCAGATTTTTTCTCATGTTGGAATTATATTGGGAGTTTCTCAAGACCTACTTTGCATGGGAATTATTCAGATTCTAGTATTAAAGGAAGCTTTTTAAATACACCAATATAGTTATGGGTTTAATAAGCTTAAGAAGATAACAAATGAAGATTGTCATTTGATAAAAGTAGAGGATTTATTAAAATGAGGCAAAGATCATAAATGATATTAGGATATATAATATATATTATACACCTAAAACATGTAGTTTTGTGAGCTGGAATTGAGGGCCATTGTAATGTCCCTTTTTGGAGTTTTGGAGAAAAGTACAGATTGGGCATAATTAGAGGAAATTTGGGGTCTAAAATGGGCCTTATAAAAAACTGTGCCATGTATGAGCTGGATTGAGTTGAATTTTTAAACCAATAGAATTTCAATATCTTTGGTCAACCATTATGGTTGAGTTGGACACATAATGCTTATGTGTCATATTTTTATTTGACAATAGCTAACTCCATATCAACCTCACCTTGGTTAAGTTCTTGAAAAACTCACCTCGAAATAAGATAAATAAACTTTAACTAATAAATATAGAATATTTTATTTGATCACTACTTCCAACTGCTCTAAAACATAACCTTCTTATTAATTAAAATTGTAGTGGAAGCATTTTGAAATACTAAAAACATTTATTAATCAATTTTTTAAAAAGAAAACTAAATAATATTTAATTTTAAATAGACTTATCTTGAAATACTAAATAAAAGATATTTAGTATTTTTAATATTATTAAATAATATTTAAAAAATAAATATATTTAATTATTACATCCAAAAATAAATAAAACATTTAAATACTAACAAAATAAAAAATAAAAACTATTTTTAATGTTACTAAAATATAATAAAATTTTATTTTACTTTTTTTCTCTCTTACCTACCTACCCATTAAACCACAAATTTTATTTTATATTAATATAAAAAATAATATGAATATACATAGTTTATTGCTTTTTTATTTTATGTGATGTAATATTTTTTATATGAATTAATATAAAATTTATATTAAAAAATAATAGTGATTTTTTTTAATTTTTTTAATACTGTTATAATTATATTTTTCATTATAAATGAATATAATTAAGTTTTACATTTATTAAATATATAAAAAGTAGTGGTCAACTCATTTAAAAAAATAATAATATAAAATTCAAAAGTTTCCTATCATTTATTATGTGTGCACAAGAATCTAAATATTTCATTAATATTTTTAACCAATATCTCTTAACTCTACATTAACTCAATATAGTTGTCAACTACCATTAATGAGACGATTTAGGTTGACTTTCATTAGATTTTCATTAGAGGTAATCTGACCTGGCATATTTGTAGTGTGATGTAGCTTTTTTTTTTCTTTTTCCCTTTTTCCCTTAGGAGGCCCATTTTAGACCCATATTTCCTCTAATGATTCGAGCTTAACTAGTCATGACTTTAGATGGTTCCAACTTTCATCAAATGGTCATGAATTTGAAAGGAAATGGCATGGTGAGTCATATAACATATAAAGTTAGTTTATGTACACTTTTTATATGAAATTTGGATTCTACAAATTGTTTTGGGGCTAAGAATAATAGGGGAAAATTTACTAGGAAAATTGAGGTCAAATTCCGGGTGAGAGCCAAATTGGATTACCAACTCATGTACGACCCTCCCAAATTTGTAAGAAGAGTATGGGGACTGATATAATACCTCATGGACTATCATTAAACATGGCTATTAGTTTTGCAAACTAGTTATAGAGTTCCACATTTGTTTGATAACTTTCAATGAAATTGCTTATGGGGAAATAACATAACTAGCTCGATTTTGACATATAAAAGGTAGAGTTAAAGGTTCAGATAAGGATGTGACATATAGATACCACATACAACATAAAAATTAATACCCCAACAGTATTAAATACTAGATAAATCCATTCATACAATTATTGTATACAACTGCTTCAAACCTTAGTCGCAATTTAAGTAGTGGCACTCATGTATAACAAATGTGTGTTTCCAAAAGTAAAGATATGTGGATATTTGAATATTGATATATCCTATAAAATCACCACTAACACCAAAAGGATTAATAAAATCCATCAAAACAAAATTTGCACAAATAATCTTTACCTCCATCTTTTGAAATTATTTTTCTGAAATTTCAGCCCTTTTTTCTTTTATATATTTCTTTGAAGTTGGTATTGAGTTGCCAAACTTGAATTTCCAAGATTCAAATAAATTTTCAAAGAGGAACCACCATGCTTGTTTATGATCTACTCTAATCACAATGACCTTCTCAAGTGGCGACTCAATATCCCCTACTACTTGTTGCCCCCAAAATTGAAACCAAGCAATACCTAGATCCCGTTGCTTGTATTGCACCCTTCCAAACATCATGAGTACAAAAGATAGATCAGTAAAGTATGCAACTACATCATATAATTGTACATCAAGAAGGTACCCCATCAAAGGATCATGACAATGCTTGTACATCCAAGTAAGTAGATCATCATGTGGCCCATACACACAAGCATCAAGTATTATATCAAATATGCTCTAATGACATAGGTGATGATCCAATTCCCTATAATGTTGCTCCAAAATAATTTAAGATGCATCAAAATAATAATAAGCCACATTTTCTTTCATCCAATAAGTGAATGGAGAACCTCCACCAAAATCTGAACCAAGTAAGGAGCAAAGAAAACATGAAGACTTCAAGTGGCTCAAATATGTCTCATAAATACACCCATGAATATGTATATCATCATAATGTAACAAAGGATGTTGATACAAATGTAAATATGATGGCACTCTATTAATGTCATCATCAAAATGGGAGATAGTAAGTCCATACTCTTCATGTGGCACTATAAATAAGAAACCTTTCACCCACACTTCATTAGGATGAAGGCTGAAAAATGGAAGTGTAGGATGTAGGAGAAAGAACCAACTCACCCAAATGATCAGAAAATGAAATTTTTTCATCATGTGAAGGATCCATAGGGGTTTTAGCATGAACTTCCCTAAAAAATTCAAAACTTATCTTATAGGTTGGTTCCAAGGTAGTGGAATCATGCATTTATTCAAAAAGTGTGTAACAATTTTCAAGAGGCAACTCAAGTTCCTCTTCCACCACAAAAAGTGATTGGATCTCATCAATATCATATTCAAACACATAAAGAACCTACATAAGAGGAAGAACAAGTATCTTGCAACCTCTCAAGAAGTTGCTCATTTTGAATTTTGAGCTTATAAATATCCTCATTATTATTCAAGTATGATTTATGTAACCATTCATTAAGCTCAACCAAATTGTTTATATCAAAAAGCAAAGACATGAAATTACCTTCAATGTTGCACGTTTCTCTTTGAATATTCTCCATGTCTTCATTGAAAGATGTCTCATCTAATGAAGAAACTTTCCAACAAGAATTTGATACCAATGATTTAGTGTCATTAAGTATGCTAAGGGCTTCATAGATATTATCTTCACTCATCTTCAAAGACCCTTCAATGAAGGATGGTTCATCAGAGCGAACCTCCTCTTCTTCTTTCTTCTTGATTTGATCAAATTCTTGAAGCTCAAGTGGTGATGGGAAAGTTGATATTGGTTATTCATTCGCTGCTTCAAGGTCTTCATATTCATGCTCATGAGAACTTTGTCTTGCAAAAACATTCTCAAATTTGATCTCTATGTAACCAACATAGAGTCTTGAGCACCCATCACTAGGTACTCCTTCACAATTCAAGCATCCATCAATAAATGCTCTTTGGTCCATATCAACGGTAGAATGTGTCTTGGAATGATATTCAATAGTTTCAAGGGACTTGTATTAATTACCATGTGATGTTTGTTCATATTTTTTAGAGTCACTTAGGAGTGATTTTCAATCCTTTTGATGTAATGCTTCTTTTGTGCCTAAATCCATAAAATAAATAGCAAAGTATTCAAAAGGAATGGTTTTATGTATCTCTCCATCATGGGAACTAATACTAACCCCTGCTTCCAACTTACCCCTAAGTTGGCTAGCCACCAATTCGAACACTTGCATAACTTTCTTGGTTGTATCATCAAAATATGACTTCATGAGTTTCTTAAATTAATCCCTATAATCCATAAATTCAATAGGTCACGTCAATACCATGCTCTGATACCACTATAAGGTCCCCTTTTGGAGTTTTGGAGAAAAGTACAAATTGGGAAGAATTCGAGCTTAACTAATCATGTTTCTAGAGGGTTCAAAATTTCATCAAATGGTCTCGAATTTGAAAGGAAATGATATGGTGAGTCAGATATCATATAAAGGTGGTTTATGTACACTTTTTATCTGAGATTAGGCTTCTTCTAATTGATTTAGGGCTAATAATAAAAGGGGGAAATTTACTAGAAAAATTGAGGTCAAATTCCCCCAAGGGTGAGAGCCAAATTGGCTTCCCAACCCATGTACGAACCTAAAAAATTTGTAAGAAGAGTATGGGGAATGATATAATACCTCATGGACTATCATTACACAGATTTTATTTCTTCAAATTAGTTATATATTTCCAAATTTGTTTGATGACTTTGAATGAAATTGCTTATGGGGAAATTGCATAACTAGCTTGATTTTGACATATGAAAGGTAGAGTTAAAGGTTCATTTAAGGATGTGGCATATAGAGACCATATAAATCATAAAAATTGCTGCCCCAATAGTATTAAACACCCAAGAAATCCCTTCATACAATTTTTTCATACAACTCATTTAGTATGGGAGTCAAATACTTGAAAACTAGTGAATTAGTAGCATGGAGTTGCAAGAGTTTCACATATGGATTTATTGGATTTAGAACTACAGAGAATAGGGACATGAAATTATAGAGTAACACATAATATATGTCTGTCACAACATCATCAAAATAAGAGAACATCCCTCTTACAAATCTGATATAAAACTACTTCAAGATTGAAGACAAATCTATGAAAACTAGTTATTCAAGAGCATGGGAATGTGAGCCTCTCACATGGATTTTCTTGAATTTCAAGCTACACATAATATGGTGATGAAATTACAGAGTTATACATCATTTATGGATTCCCAATCACCATCTAATTTATATAAAAGTCCTCATTCAAATATGATATACCACTCTTTCCAAAATGGAACCCAAATACATGAAAACTAGTCATTCAAGAGCATGGGAATGCAAGCCTTTCATACATGTATTTATGATATTTCGACTTACATATCATATGGATAGAAGAGTACAGATCCATATATAATATACCCAATATTGGGCACTAAATATCCTTATCAAAGTGCAAGCACCACTCCAACAAGTGCGGCATCAACATGAGAGTGTGGGGGAATGGAGAAGAAGTAATGAGAGAATAGGGAGGTAGATGAGAATTTGACTGTATGGAACTTCAACCTACAAAAAAAAAATACCTAATTAATCTCCAATGATAGTTCTGAATTACCTCTCCATCAACCAACTTGGAAATGAATCCAACTCCCTTGAAATTGGTTCACAAGCAGGGAGAGTGAACACTCACTATGCAATGGACAAACAAAATCTCTCCAAAATGACAATAGTCAATTAACAACTGATAAAAATATATTCCCATTCCTCATGAAATAATTTTATTAAATTCATTAGGCCTACTAGGGTCGAATTTCCCTCCATGGTATTCCTCCAACTCATCTTAGTGAGTTAGTAACTTTCATCACACTTGTCTTCCTCTTCATGCTCCAATTCTTTCCCCAACTAGAATGGATGCTTCTAACTCCAAAATTTGACCTCTTGGTGGCTAGTTTTATCCCTGTCATGTCATATTTTTCATATGTCTACAATTAGGTCTGAATTTGTCATACTTGTCATAGAATCTTTCATCATTTGTTGTCATAGAGTGCATAGAATCTCCTTCCAAGTGGCACACCTTGTCTTATAGTCTCTTCCTCTTCCATGGAATCTACTCTCCTTTACCCATTCAAATTAATTAGCTCATTATATGATATTTGACACCACATCATGATCCAATAATGTTACATTACCCATGTGTTCGAATTTGGATGAAGATCATTCCAAGTGTGTGGGGAATCTAGTCATCCAAAGGCTCCACAAGCTTCCAAGTGTCTTCATGAACCCATGCCACATTATTTTCTTAGAATTTCTCATTTATGTGACCCATTTAAATGTGAATATGGTAAACTAAAGTCCTTTTGGGTCCCATCGCCACTTATTACAAAATTTGTGTCTCCATCTCAACATAGGGAACTAGTAGGTTCGTGAAACATTAGTTGCAAGTAGTCTTATTTGGAAATTATTTAATTGGGGACATGACAACCAGGCCTCCTTTATATGAAATAATTGGAAGTACAATAGTTTATTTTGTTGAATGTGTTTTTCCCAATCAGTCATTTGAATCAATTCTATCTTGATCAACCGATTAAATATATCGAAGTCTCTATTGATTCAACTTATCCTATATATCATATTATATGACCAACTATAAGAGAATATTATTCCACTTTGGGCTGTAAAAATAATGCAGTTTGTACCTTAATTACTGACATTCAGTTGAAACATTCCACCTATATTGTCCATTCCAAGCAACTAAATGTTGCACAAATGGTGTTAAGAGACTTTTCCTTTTGCTTTGGCCTCGTGGCTCTTAATTGTGATCTTTTGGGGTAACGAGACTGGAAAATCCTAGTTAAGTTATTAGTAAGCTCCGTAGGTAGTTCAACACAAGCTAGACCTCATTAACCTTTGATATGCAAGCACATTTAACAAGGACTGTATGTTGCAATTGATCATGGGAGTCTTGAAAATGTTGATAATACATCTAGTCTTGCAAAATATATTGCTAATTTTCCAAAGCACAAACATAATATGATTGGAAAATATTGCATAATCAACATTTTATCAAGTGGACATTAAATTGCTAATTTTCCAAAGCACAAATGGAGCCTGTTTGGAAGAAAATGCATAATCAACATTTATTGAGTTGACATTCAAAATTACACTATGGTGGACAAACTACTTGTTTAAGGGACATACTATATTGATCCTTAAATATTCCAAAATTTTGTTAAATAAAATTTGACTAAAATATGTGGTCTTTTATCTTCAAGGGTTATAACATGATTATGCTAATATGAACTATTTAAGATAATTTATCATGACATATAGAGCTCATGTGAAATTGCTATAATCCATGAGAAAGTAATTATTAATGTTGAATACAACCCAACATTGAGATATGTAGATGCAATAATAACTTTTATTACACTACATAGATAGAAACTATAAGGGATTCACATTCATATGCCATGGCATACAGCCTCTACAACATCCAACTCTAGGTTGGTTATGCATGGTCTCAACAACCCCATATATCCATGCACAAGAGTTTGAAGGGAATTGCAAACATGACAAATATATTTAGCATAATCCTAATGCAATAAATTTAAGGTCGAGAGTTGTCACCACCTTGGATCCCATATGAACAAATTTCTGACACTTGCATAATACATGGCAAAAATTTGATGTATACAGTAAGTATGATCCATGTTGAAGACAATTGTCATAGGTATTTAGAGGCAACCACTAGTAAAAAAAACCACAAATGCCTACATTTATGGAGCTATAATAACAACCTTAAAATAAATGGAACTAGATCGTAAGCCATAGCACACATGGAAACATTACTATAAGGGATCCCTAAGCCTCCCCATACCATTAACCCCCTTCCTCTCTCTCTCCCCTCCTCTCCCTAACCCTTACTAACCCTCTCTCTCACTCTCTCCCCTCCTCCATCTAACCTCTACTAACCCGCTCTCTCACTCTCTCCCCTCCTCCACCTACCCCCAAATTCCTAACACCCCTCTCTCTCTACCTCTAACCCACTAGGAACCCCTCCTATGTATATATCTCTCATACTCACCCACCCTTAATCGCCCCCCTCTTCTATCTATCTCATAATCCCCCTATTCGTAAACACCCCTATATATTTGTCTCTCCTAATCCCCTCCCCATGCCACTAACCACCCTCGAATCTCTCTCTCTCTCTCTCTCTCTCTCTCTCTCTCTCTTACCCCACCCCCAACTCCTCACTTACCCCTCTCATTCTCTCTAACCACCCTACTCCCCAAACCCCTAACCCCCTTGATCTCTATTTCTTGATTGCTTATGTCACCCCCTACTCTTCTCTTTCTCTATCTCCCCCCTTCCCCCTAACCCTTACTAATCCTTGGTGTCATATAGAATATATCGGTAATGGTTATAGTTATAGTTATATAGTTATAGTTATGTGGTTATAATTATATATTTATATATCACATGCGCTTGCGGGAGTTGGAAATTTGAATTCAAACGAAACACGCTCGTTTTTATTAGCACTAATACCGAGCCTTGTCACCTTTCTGGGTTTCATCCCTCTTCCAATGTGTCTTCTTCGGAGTTAGCTTTGGGTCAACCAAACATGTTCTATGAAATATGGTCAACCATATCTAATTGGGAATCTCAACTATTTTCTCAATATGCACGTGCTTTACCACTCATTACAGTATGCTACACAATCATGTTTTATGAAGTTATAAATTCAGATAGCATTTTTTCTGCAAATTCCAAATATGTAATTTGTTTTTCCTTTAATTTATTTATTTCTATTTTTGTTGTGTCATTACTCAACTAAAAAACACATTGTTAGTGTTTTTTTCATAACTTTTTCATTTCTCAAGCATTTTAAAAAAATGCATGTTTCACTACTAGACATCGATCTCTACATGCTATAAAAAAACATTTCATCATCATTGCGTCAAGACCTTCAAAAGCTGCACTTTCAATTAGCGTATTGTTTTCAAGATTTGATCACTTAGATAATTAAGAATACAAATAAAAATAATTAAATTTATTTTGGAAAAATAGCGTCGCACTAGTACAATTTGTTCTCTATATGTATACCAGTTTTTGTAGGTTGAATCCAACATTTAGGCACTCAAAGTCTACACCTACAAAGACATATATCTTATCAATTTCCCCTCTCCCCCCCCCGAAAAAAAAATAAAATTGTTAGAAAATATGAAACTTGGTATAGTTATGAACATTTTCAATAGATAAAATTTATATATTCTGAAATGTGATTCAATTTGCTACATTTCATCTTTTTAACTCAAACCAAGATTCATTGTGTAAGTATCTCAAAATATCCATTTATGTTGAGGAATGATTGTTTTTTCAATTTTATATTGCATCTAATGTGTCAAAAGAGACCTTCATTAGCTTGCACAAGCACAAAAGTCTTATTCTATTGAATCCCATACATCAAGTCCAAGAGAAATGAGATTTTCCATCACCCTTTGCCTCCAATGCCACTCTTAACTTAACAAATATCCTTTCATTTTCTTATGGAATAATGTTTTATAGCATTTTCTTAACAAATATACACTAGAGGAAATTTCAACTCAAAATGGTCCTTTCAACCCTAATTCAAATTCCATGTCATCATGTGTTAGCGAGTGAAATTTCTTGAAATTTGAAATACCATATAGGTCTTAAACAAATTTTTAATATAAATTTGGGGATAGGTATCATAAAAAAAAACTACTTTTTTTGTTTGTATTTTTGACATATCTCCTTGTGTTTTTACTCAAATTTCGATTGGGAGAGCTCATTAGATGCAGAATTAAACGAGTATCCACTCTGCATACTTTTGACGGGCCCCGCTACCCCAAAAACAAGTGTCATCATCACATTTTTTCAGGTATTTCTTGTTTTTTGGGTAACGGGGTCCGTCAAATTTATGCTTTGTCTAAAATGAAGTCATCGAACAACTAAGCATTCTGAGGAGGATGCCATCGTACACAGGTTACAAATACATGTTATGGGCTCATAAAGGATTTACTATATACTCATTATTGAACATAAACCATGACTTTTTACCATAGAACATAAACCATGACTTCATTGGATGTTTTCAAGACCATGTTAACATATCCACTCATTATTGAACGTAAATAATGATTTTTAATGTCATTGCAAGTTTTCATGATCATGTTGACTTGTTTCAAGTGGTTTATTAAAAAAATTAATAGTAAGACATACAATAAATAAAAAATTGATTTGAAATATGAAAGAACTTAAATACAAAGGGAAAACGAAAACCCATGTCAGTGACAAAATATGAAAAAAATATTTAATATATATTTTAGAAAATCATATCATTCATATTGAAATGATTATGTCAAATTAAATATCATAATGCCAACAAACTCAAATTCACAATTTTGATAAAATTATTAGAAAATTTAATTGTTGCATACTGTTTATTAAAAAAACCTACATGTGTAAGGTTAATATTTGAAAAATTATATAAAATTTTATTGCTATATAACATTTATAAAAAAAATTACATATAAAATTAATTATATAAAAAACTGATTACTTTAAAATAATTATAAATTTTTAAATAATAAATCATTTTTAATATATTTTTCAATTTATCTTTGTTTTATTTAAATTAATGTTTCACTTTTCTCCCTTTTTCAATTTAATTTTATGGAATCTTACAGAATTGAAAGCAAAAAATTACAAGCATATGAAATCTACAACATTGAAACCAACATTGTAAATTAGTTTGAATGGGAATATGGATTAAGAGATTGTGATAATAATGATTACAACTTATATAAAAGGTAAAAATATCATATATTAACTTAAGTTTTTTGGTTCAAAATTTAATTAACCTAAGTTTTTTTGTTCAAATTTTAATTATTATTTTGTTTAAACAATTTTATATCCATGATCTTTATATTCAACAAAATAATTTATATTTTCAAAACATTAAGTTTAATATATAAATCTTACAAAACATTCAATCAAAAACATTATGATTTTATTTTAGTATTAATATGAAGTCAAAGTTTCCACATCAATATAATGGTAAGGATTAATAAACAAATATTCTATGTTTTCAACTTTTTCCATCTTAATTTGTTCACATATATTAATTATGAAAATTGCATAATTTGAGTGGCAAGGAAATGTTTAAGGCTAACATTCAAAAACACAATTTGAGCACTTCCAAATTTAGATTTTACTAAAAAAAATTCACATTATTCCAACCAAAATCCACTAGAAAGTTAAAAAATAAAATAAATAAAAATATCTATATTGTATTTATATGTCCAAATCAAATAGATCCAATTACAAAATTGTTTGGGTAACTTCCCGAATGAGATGGTGAAATAATTATTTTTCTTAAAAATAACAATTACTAAGTTATTAAAAAACCCAGGGTTCTTGTAGGTTGGGTGGTTGGGGCAGGTTGTTCCCACCCAAGTTCAAAACCCATGACCAAATGTACATGAAAAAGAAAACTTAATTATTAAAATTATTTGTGGTTGCTTGGACATCCCTTAAAATGTAGTTTAGCTTTAAGAAACTTAAGTTTTGCATTTTGTAAAGAAATTAGATTGATATTTTAGATTAAGAAGGATATTGAATAAGAATTTTTTCAAATGTTTAGTACACAATTTAAGTCTTTACTATCCAATTGTTTTTACACTTCTTGAGGTTGGGATAGGGGAAGAGTTGGACTTGAATAACTCTAGACACTTATGTACAATATGTAAACATTAAGATGACCTAAAAATGAGAAGAACACCAACAATACTCAAAAGGATCAAACCACTGAGTTGTTGTATTTCTTAGTTTCTTGACATGGAGGCTTTGTTGCTTGTAATGATGTTCCTAAAAAGACAAAAGTTAAATAACCAAAAACCCAAATCAAAATCCATCATACGATTTAGATTTAGATTCAAAATAATACAAAAAATAAGGATAGGGTAAATCATGATATTGTGTAATCATCAATGTCCATTGTCAAAATTGAAGATACATGCCTGAAACATCACCCAAATCTGCCAAGGACATCTCTGAAATCTACTTGGAATGTCTCCGAAATCTGCTAAGGACATCTCTGAAATCTACTTGGAATGTCTCCAAAATCTGCGGGGAAGTCCCCGAAATATGTTGGGGGCATTTTGGGTACAACCAAGAAGTTCCCAAGTCCCAAAAAAATTAGGGACATTTCCTAGGGATCCCCAAGTCCCCAAAAAGGGGGGACGACAAGTATATGGCTATTTTGGGGTTGGGCGACAGTCATGTGCAATATAAGAAAATGCAATTGAAACTCTTTCAAATTTAGATTTTACTAAAAGGAATTTACCAGATTCCCACCAAAACCAATCAAAAAATGTAAAATTTAGAAGAAAGAGTCTACTCCTTTCAAAACTTTCAAAAAAATATTTAGTTATCTTCATTCATTTGAGAATTGCATGAAAAGCAAATGATGTCATTTTGTAGAGTACGACCATCTGCTTCAGAAACGACTATAGATGGAGAGGATAGGCTGGGTGGAACCATTTAATGGATAATTTGCCATTAGTGTAGCAACCTCCAGGTGCTAACTCTTTTTGCATGCATATTTAACATACTTTTATGTTTTATTCTTGTTTCATTCACAAAGCATTGTGCTTTGGTTGGTGAATATTAATAGGTTATAAGATAAATGTCACTAATAATTTATTAGTTACTTGTTCTCACTTCTTTTTTAGTTAAATGAGTTATCTGTCACAAACTGTGATTTGTCCACCAATTAGTTTTAAGTTATCTATACATCAGCTACCAATTATTCATGCATCAACTACTAGTTATTTTTACCTCGATAAACCTTTTTATTTAAGATATAGGGTGAACTACATCCTATACTTTTTCAAACCACTAAATTATCATTCTATTTTTGGTACATGTTCCTAATTTAAAATACATTCTTGATCCAATCACTTGGTGATTATTTAAGCTTTTTAGTTATTCATCTTCAGTATTTCTAACCAGAATCCATGTTTTAAGCTATTGGTTAAATCTTTTTGAATTTTTTAGATCCTTCAGTCTACCAAGAGCTCTTTATTTCTTAACTATGTACTCGTGTGCCTCGCACAGTACCTCTCCCTTGACTTTAATGGGAGCCATCCTGACTCCTTATCCTTCATTGTATAAGAATTAATAAATACTTGATAACACAATATTGAATAGTGAGTAACCAAATGCTTAGTAAGTCTTAATGAAACTTAATGGAAAAAATAAAAATAAAGATGGAAAAAATGAAAATAAAAAATGATATCAATTTAACTTTAGTTTATTTAAATCTTAATCAAGATGCATTTAAGCATAACAAGATAGGACGACCATGAAATGAATCTGGATGTACATTTGTTATGTACTAATGTCGTTGAAAAGACAAATTATGCTCTTCATTGTTCTTTTAAATAACAGTGTATTTCAACCATCTTTCTTTTATATTTTTAAATAAGATTATCCATGCAGCTTTAGAAAAATATAAAAGCACATCAACCTCATAAGTTGTGATTATAAAGTGGATTTTTAAGAAATCCCAAGGATTAACTCAATTGGTAAAATGTGCATATACTCTTTCGATTGGGATAGGGAGTTCTAGCATTCACTCTTTCAGGGTCATGCCATTTGGATTAACCATTTATATTATTTTCAAATTGTTTCATATTTTAGTTAAGATTTAATTTTTTTATGTTCATATTTTATAAATTATGTTATTCATAAATATGATAATTTTTTTATTATTAAAATTTACATACATATATATAAAAAAATAGACTAATTTTTATCAATAAATATAAACTTAAAAAAATATATATTATTTTTATTTTTATAAATATACTATTTTTCTTACAAATAAAACCAAATAATCAATTTAAACCATTCATTATCATTTCATCTTAATTAATCATAACCTTATAAAGAAAGTACATAATAATGTACATAGCTGAAAACACTTTAAGTATTGGTATGCAATGCAATAAACGTGTTTATATAAATTTTATGTCATGTCAAGTGCGTTTATTCCAAATGGTTATGAGGAAAATTACTATCTTCCGTATTTGGATTGTAAAGGAATACAACCCAAACGGAGTGGAGTCTAATATAAGAAATTATATATACTTGTTGTATCTAATATTCAAGTGAAAGGAAATCGATTGAACCATCCTGTGGATTATGATATTTATTTAATCTAATGGCCTATGTAACACCTCATTTTTTATCCGTAACGTAATCATAAATATATTGATGTAAAGGCTTGAAGTCGGAAACAAATGGTCCAGGATGACCAAGACATTGTAAATATATACATTTTGATATTATTATAAGATCTCCAACGATTGCAGATGAAGAAAGACAAAAAAACAGATGGGTGGCTATGATTCCATAGGTGGGGAAATGATAGTGGACTAAGGAAAATTACCCTAATGGGATTCAACTTATTTCTTTAGCCTTAGCAATTTAACCCAAAAGTTCCTAAACCATGATTATGAAACATTCTTTGATTAACCATTGTTAAATTATCTTAAAAGGGGATTAAGAGGGAGAAAAGTGCCCGCATATGGAAAACCCACATGGAAATCTAAATCCATGCATATAAAAAATTAGAATTTAGTTTGGAGACCCATTCATTTCTTCTCATTCTTTCATCACCAAGTTTGACTGCCAAAGATTGCTACCTATGACAAAGGACTAGAGATGTCATAGGTGAATTTGGCATTTCCATGCTATTGACCCTAGAAGACTAGTGCTAGGGTAGCATACCCTTATGAGAGGAAACTGACCAATAATTTGTGCCCTGCAGTCTCAATTTAGAGACTTCCTATCCACCCTATGTTGGAGTGCTAGAAGGGAACCATAGACTACCCGAGGGACTGTTAGCTCAGTGAAGGGACGATGAGTGCAAGCTAATGATGGTCTCTTTTTACACGTTAGATGCAACATAACTGAAAAGAAAACATCATCCATCTTACATGGGTATTTTGACACACCTACAAAATGAATCTTGTTTCCAATAAAAAATATGAAATGCAGGAAATTGAATCATTTTTTCAAATATATAAATTCATTTATTGAAAACGTTCACAACTAACTCAATTTTGATTTTTTTCTAACATTGACATTTTATTTTTCAGCAAATGATAAGGTATATGTCCATGTTAGTGTAGCCTTTGAATGCTTAGATGATGGAATCAATATACATAAATTGGAAAATATGTAGATAACAAATAGTATTAGTGCAACACTATTTTCCCAAAATAAAATTAACACATTTATATATTTTTAAAAGTTATCTAAGTGAGTAGGCCTCCAAATTAGTACATCAAGTGTTAGTGCATCTTTTGAAGGTCTTAATGTAATGATAATTGATTATATTTTTTATAGCATGTAGAGGTCGGTGTCTTATAGTGCGACATATATTTTTTATGAAATAGTTGGGAAAAGAAAAAGTTATGGCATAAAAAATGATCACTTTTCTAAACATCCAGTTGCATCTAAAAGCTCCACTAATTTCATGCACTCATCGAGGAGCTTATTCTTGGCATTGTGCACGTTGATGGAGTAGGAGAATTTAGGATTGAGACAACTATGGAGGGGGTTTTTACACCAAGGGTTTTCATGAGAGATTGAGTTGAGTAGGAGCCTTGGGAAACACTTAGACCTTGTGGATCGATAGCCCTAACTTAGGGGTGGGATCTGTCAAAGAAAGAATTGGATTCATAGATTGTTTATGGCTGGGAGGAACGCCATTCATCTACAGTTAGTTGGAGTACATTAAAAGATAAGTCTCTTACTATGTATGAATGTCATGGCTATATCATTGTTACTTGTTATTTATTCAATTAACTGCTAATGTGATTGTTTATGTGCATGGAATTGTTTGGCATGGTATGAATGCTTCAAGTCAGAATTGACTGTAGTATTTTAGTATATGCATATGTTAATTTCGTCTACCAAACATTTATTTTCCACTGTAAATTGATCACAAAATTTATGAAAAATGAATTTGGATGTTTGTGATTAATTGCATATGTTATTTGAGTATCATGTGGTTTGTATGTTTGAAAGAGGCTACCAGGTACGTGACAACTTAGGCCAAGGGGGACTCAATTCAAATATCAACAAACTACTAGTGGAATTAATGAAGCTTGTAATATGAATATGGTGATGTTTTTTTATAATATGGGTGTGTTCCCTACCCTCTTTCATCCATCTCCATTTTATATGGATATGGTGGTTTGTAGGTAAAATATTTTTTATTACAACATGGTATAATCATTTCAAAGATCAATTCCTATTTGGCCAGTATGTTCAAATGCTTACGGTAATCCAGGTTCATTAATAGGGTTTCTTGATAAATAATTCATAAATAGATACTCTTTCAATATCAATGTGAATACCCTTTCCCAAACTCTCATTTTCCCAACTTCAACAAAGAAGGGAATGGGACTAATTGTCGCACCATATTGAACATCTATGACATGGTGTGAACCACAATTAAAGGAGTCCATTTTCACAGGTGTAGAATTTGATATGAGAAGGAAAATATGTGTGCACTTTAAAAACCAACGTTTTGGACGTCAATCAGATGAGTTTTTCATAAAGGGAACCCAATGCTCGAAATGGGATGAGAAAGAAAAGGTGATGAAGACTCTATTAATAAGAGACTGCTTGAACGAAATAAGTGCAAAAACATGTAATCCATTAATTTATACTAATTTCAGCGTATGTCCATTTCAATTTCATGATTAAAATGAATAAATTAATTAATAAATACCTGCAATATTTTGAATCTTGACCGGAACACAAGTGTCATCCACCAGAAAGTTGAGATCTAGTGATCCGGTGCTTTTAAATCGTGTTGCTCTAGGAAAAGTTTCCTGGTCATCTATATTAGGTTCATCTCTGGAGTCATGTGGAGTCCTAGGCTCCGTCTCATCATGCTCCAGCATGTCATGCTAATCAAAATCAGTGCCCTCATCAATGAATTCGAGGCCAACCGGAGGAGTGTCAAAAAGCCTCCGATGGTACATTGCTTTGTCAGCATTGTTGCTGCTTTGGAGCATGACCACTATCTATACATGTCTCGACAATTTCTCTAGTCATAGGTTGTAAAAACTCCTACAAACGAAAAATCTTTACTTTATCAGATCACTTGGAAAAATAGAAAACATAATATCAGATATGAAATCATGTCATAGCTTAAAAAAATATGTGAAGATGCCACTTACCCCATAAGATTTTATTTCTTCTTTGAGATCTTCAATCCTTGCCCTGATCTCCTGTGTCATGCGCCTTATGCAAGCCAAGGAAATCATTTCTATGTTTTCATTTTTAAAGGCCTTCTTTATAGTATCCATAGGGTCTATGGAATAGTAAATTTCATCCTCAAGCTCCTCATCACCCAGACCAAGTGCACCAAAATAAATTCATCAAACAAGAAAATTAAGAAAAATATTTTTAATATCATTCAAACATTGTTATTGTAATGAAATTTAGTTACTATTAAGAACTAACACTTATCTGATGTGGTGTTGTGGCCGGTGACTTCCTACGGTCACCTCCTACTGATCTACTTCTAGTGGGTGATTGTCCACGGTCACCCTGGACCATGGAAGTAACAGGTGCCTTTCCACGGTCCCCACCCTGACACGATAAATCAATCAATAATTCACCATAAGCACATAAAAATGTGAATGTCAACAATGGAAATCAAATTCTAATAGAAAAAATCGAAACATTCAGTTATTTTATTTAACACTTACCTGAAGGGGCAAAGAGCGTGACCTTCCACAGTCACCCTGGACCATGGAAGTAGTCACGGTGCCTTTCCACTAGCGCCACCCTGACACAATAAATCAATAAATAAACGTTATGAAAATAATTCTAACATAATAAAAAATGAGATATTGCAATAATATTTATTTTTACCTCAGAAGTAGAGGACACGCGTTATGTTCCATGACGAACATGGGCAGACCCCTGCCACAGTGTAATAAGCATGTTGTCACATGGAAATATTTTTGGGTTGGAGTTTCTAGTTATTGTAGTCATATTTAGTTACTATATTTAGTTGAGTCAATAATTGTAACATCAACAAAAATGAGATATCGCAATAATATTTACTTTTACCTCCGATGGAGAAGATACATGTTACGCTCCATGGCGATGAGAAGACCCCTGCCACAGTGTAATAAGCATGTTGTCATATTGAAATATTCACAATAAGCACAAAAAAAAGTGAATGGTAACAATGGAAATTGAATGTTAATAGAAAATCTCAACATTTAGTTATTATATTTAACACTTACCTAATGGGGCACAGAGTGTGACCTTCCACGGTCACCCTGGACCATGGAAGTAGAGGACACACGTTCTGTTGCATGACAACCATGGGTAGACCCCTCCAACAATGTAATAAGCATGTTGTCACATGGAAATCTTTTGGGGTTGGAGTTTCTAGTTATTGTAGTCATATTTAGTTGAGTCAATGATTGTAACATAAACAAAAATGAGATGCTGGAATAATATTTACTCTTACCTCCGAAGGAGGAGATACATGTTCTACTCCATGGGGATGAGCAGACCCATACCACAATGTAATAAGCATGTTATGATATGGAATTATTCACAATAAGCATGACAAAAGCAAATGGTAACAGTGAAAATCGAATGGTAACATAAAAAATCGAAACATTTTGTTATTGAAGTCATATTTATTTACTATATTTAACATTTACCTCACAAGGCATAGATTGTGACCTTCCACGGTCACCTTGGACCGTGGAAGCAACATGCGCCTTTCCACTGCTAAAACCCTGACAAAATAAATCAATCAATAAAGTTGAGTCAATAATTGTAACATAAAAAAATGAGATAAGCATAACAATGTAATAAGCATGTTATCACATGGAAATATTCATAATATGCACGAAAAAAGCAAATGTCAACGGTGGAAATCGAATGTTAACAAAAAAAATTTGAAACATTTAGTTATTGTAGTCATGTTTAGTTACTATATTTAGCATTTACTTGATGAGGCATAGCGTGTGACCTTCCACGGTTACCTTGGACCATGGAAGCCACATCTATTCGATTTAAGTTGTAATCATCAACAACTCTTCACCTGGAAGTATTATTTTTGTTGCACATACAAATATATGATGTTCTTTGCGACCCTCAAATTCGCAATGCAGTTGCTTAGTTGCTGTCACTGGTCGTGTACTATTTATAAATCCAACAATGTTTTCAGACGCTTTTGATCTCCCATCAATATGCATAGTCGCCCCTTTGTTTTTATTGTGTTCTGCTAGTTGTATATAATTTGCGGCAACTCCGTATCTCCTCATACTTCAAGTATATTGGACCAAGATGAACCAGTTATTGTATCTGTATAATGGTCCGACATAATCCATCAATTCAGTTATAGTGCCATACCCGACCTTTATGCCATCCATGGAAAATATCCCCAATCCATGTAAGGATGAAGGAGCAATGCGATACATTCTTCCATTGATGAAGAAATCTGTGTCCACTTGAGGTAGCTTATTAGGTACCCATCGTTGCACTAGATGTCTATACCTCAAGGAAAACTCAATGTCACCTATGCTCTCAGCATCATAATTACATGACCCTCCGTTGGCAATAAAATATTGCATGTGTCTACGAAATCTTGTCCTTACCTTTTCAGATCTAGTTGATATAGAACTGGTAGATCTAGTACAACACGTATCACTTTCAACCTCTCCTAGTATAGCTTCACCATCACTCAAGGAAGATAGATTTGATAGATACCTAGTTGGTGGTACCTACACTCAATAAAACAAGAATATAAGCTACCAAGTGGATATAATTTAGCGTGCAAATATATTTACTTGTAATGTTTTAATATCAAAAGTTTTTTCTTCCCAAAAACTTTACCAAAAGCTATTTTTCTCTCAAAGGTGTAATTTCTTTTAGAGTTATTTATATTTGAATTATTTTTAAGTATAAGACACGATTTGGTTTGGAATTTGTTCACAACATGGATATAGAAGTGTGTTTCTTGGGCCACTTGACTTGTTAATGCATGCAAAGAGGTATGGGGTTCCCCCTCATATAGATCATGTTGGGGATTCAATTTGGAATGGGCAGTGGTCATATTGCTTCATTATGGATTGCCCACCGAAACTCAACGACTTTAGTCTAACACTCCCTCTTCCACAATGGTTTGTTATGCAATTTTCCTTATGCAAGGTACTCCTTCTCTAACTATGTGCCTGATTTTTTTAAAATAGGATAACATTGTGAAATGTCACCAAATTTAGACCAATTATAGGTAGTCTTGAGAATTGGTGACATTTGGTGAACTGATGATTGTGGACAGACATATCCTAGAGATTTTCATTAATGACAAAAGAACTTTTGATGGGCATAGGCATGTATGATAAAGTTGGAAAAATATTAAGTGGTGAAAAAGTGTCCTAAAGTAGTAGTCTTATGAAAATTCCCACCATATTTCATAAGAAGGAGAAAATTCCCACCATGGCCTATCATCCCATATTTATTTGAAGTATCTATCCGACCATGGCACCAACTCTCAGAACAACTCTTTGAGGAAGAAGATACATGCCTCCCAAAAGAAGTTCTTTTTGGTCAAATTAGACAAGTTGCTCTAGGAGAATGCTCGCCATAATTTGTGGGTTGAAAGAAATGCCCACACCATACGAGAATCCTATTGTCTACCTGAACATGTTCTTACTTTGACCTAAAATTACCTAAAGAAACAATTATGGATATGCCAAAACAGGGTCTTAAGCAGCCGCTTTACATCATACTTTAGCAAAATGCCCGCCGAGGAGAGAGAATGTAGTTCTAGAGGATGAAACTGGTCTTAATGGATTCATCTTGTTGTCCTCCATCCATTAGATGTCTTACACTCCAAGTTTGATGAAAAGTTGAAATCACCTTTGAGACCTAAGGTTTAAAGAAATTGACTAAGTGTCAAATTACAAGGTTGAAGAGGCATTTGGAAATGCTCGCCAAAGCCTGTCTGAGTGATGATAAATTCATCAGAAGGTATAGGAATGTTCTTTAATGAATTGTATATCCACCCATGTTCTTACTGTTTCTTATGGTGACCACATGAGAAAAATATCAGCCTACCAAAAGAGGTAAAAAAATTAGCTTGCATATCCAAAAATATGAAAAATTGACCAAGCGTTGAAAATAGGAGGTTGAGAGCCCACTTGGAAATGCACGCCAAATTCATCTCTTTAACTGGTAAATTCATCAGATGTTATGGGTCCATTCTTTGATGATATGGGCATCCACTCATGATCTGAGTGTTCACACGTGTGAGATATGAGTCTGCCAAAATGCCTCCCGGCATAGTAATGACTAGGGCCTGACAAAATTCACCAAGTGTTGAATTGAGCATTTTGAAAGACCATTTTAAAGTGACTTCCAGAGACCATGTGTTTGTCAGTAAGGTTTTAAGTTGACATGGTCTTGTTCCGATTTGAGGTGGATACCTAGCCATACCCTCATATTGTTTAAAGATGGTCAAGATGTGAAAAATATAAGTCTTCCAAAAGTTAGAAAAGTATGCTTGTACAGTCTTGGTGAAATAAAAAAGTAAGCTACAGGAAATTAATAAACATAAATTTATAAAGGGAATTATGCATATGTTGAGAAGGATTTAAGGATAGTATTTTGGAAGATATGATGTGATCGAAATTACACAGCATATATTTAAGGAAGAAATGCTCGCAGAGGGTTTAATGAAGACACATGCAAGCTACAATTTTCTTGATAACCTTTGGACTCTTTGAGATATGCCAAACAAAGGCGACCACACTAACTACCATGGTATATGCCAAATAGAGGAAAAAAGATATAAGTTTCGTTGAAAAATAATACTTGTATCAAATGTGTCTTTAAAGAAGAAAGAGGTATGAGCGTTAATTTACTGGAGTCAATTCAAATTATATCCCACGGGTCCCAGGGAACTATACATTGTTGCAAAATCCAAACCAGTAAATGGGAAAAGCTTGCAAAGTGTGTTGTAATTCAGGTTAAAGTGAGCATAAAAATAAAATAAAATGCTTCTTTAAAGGAGAAATAGGTCTTAGGTTGAATTGTATCCAGTCATTATAATTGCAGCTCGTATGGCACTCTACAAAATGTTTTAGACCCATAATAGAAAAAGATCACAAAATCTTGAAACGTGTGCCATAATCCAGGTAAAAATGATAATCAAAGAAAAATTAAATGCGTCTTTAAAGGAGAAAGAGGTCTCACGTTCAAGTTTCGACAGAATCAGTTCAAATTATAACTCATAGAGGACTCTGTTCTAGACCATTAAATAGAATAAGATTACACAAGCCTGCACTCTATAGAATGTTTCAGAAATATAATAGAATAAAATAACAAAAGCTTGTAATTTGTGCCATAATTGAGGTAAAACTGATTATTAAAGAAAAATTAAATGCTTAGAAGAAACATGTCTCAGGTTCAAAGTTTCGACAGAATCGGTTGAACCAGTTCAAATTATAGCTCCTACAGGACTCTGCACACTATTCCGGACCATTAAATATAATAAAATTACAAAAGCTTGCAAATTGTACCATAATTCATAAAATTATACAAGAGCACGACTGGCTTGCAGTTCTCAACCCATATGTCTTTTCCCCTAATTTAAGGAGGAGCTTCAAATGCTCCAATAATAGAAAACCCTTTTACTAGATCCACCGATAATAGAAGCGACGGTAGCACAACAAAAAAAAAAAATTTCAATATGGCTGTACCGAATCCATATTGGTTCAAAAAATTGACGTATTTTTCCCAAATTCCTATGCTGCTAGGGTTAATGGGATTACATAATTCATTAGGCCCTTTGTTATCCTCTGGACTGCGCCCAGATTGCCTCCCCTGGG
Source organism: Pseudotsuga menziesii (assembly GCA_001517045.1). Lineage (NCBI taxonomy): Eukaryota > Viridiplantae > Streptophyta > Pinopsida > Pinales > Pinaceae > Pseudotsuga > Pseudotsuga menziesii. The sequence continues at coordinate 1,063,527 of LPNX010538206.1, forward strand.
AACGTCGGTATCCTGTGGACTGTGGCCAGATTGTTTTGTCATCCTTTGGACTGCGACTAGATTGCCTCCACTGGGAACATTGGTATCCTTTGGACTAATATCCCCATCTCTTCGATTTACCACTATTCTGCTCATCAAATTACCAGTGCACTGGATGCTGCTAATGAACTAGTGCGTGGGAGTGAACTTGTTCGTTGTTTTTTTGCTAATGAGCTAGTGTGCGGGTGTTTTTGAATTCTACGTTTTTTGTTTGTTTATTTGCATATTTTATATTTTGTGTTTTGTTTTGTTTTTTTATTTTCCATATTTACCTTTTGATTATTTATTTTAGGTTTTTTTTGTTTGCATATTTTATAATTTGTTGCATTTTAAATTAATTATAGTTAAAAAAACTCTATGTTTTTAATTTAGTGTAGTTTAATTTGATTTAATTTAATTTAACTAGAATTTTGTCATAATTTGTATTGGTTCCATTGCTTATAGTGAGATCCTATAGATAAGTCCCTTCAAGTATGAACATGATGATGATGACGATGATCATGATGACGATGAAGACGACGAAGATGATGGTGATGACAACAACAACAACGACGACAATGATCATCATCATCATTATCCTCATCATCATCCTTGTCATCGTCATCACCATCGTCTAATTCGTCGTCTTCATCAATATCATCATCATTATCTTCATAATCATCATCATCCTCGTCGCCATCATCGTCATCATGATCTTCTTCATCATTGTCATCTTCCTTATCATCATCATCATAATCATCATCCTCATCATCAACGTCTTCGTTATCACCATCATCATCTTGATCATCATCATCATATTCATCGACATCATCATCAACATCTTCATCTTCATCATCATATTCATCATCAACATCATCGTCATCCAACTCATCAACATCTCCATTATCATTATCATCATCATCATCATTTTCAT
>LPNX010538206.1:1066978-1098118 GCA_001517045.1 Pseudotsuga menziesii
TATATAAACACCACCTTTCAAAGCCATTAAGGTGCATAGGATGAGCTAGTGTAGAAGCAAACTCACGGTATCATTCTGCCAAAAGGTTCTGAGGATTCTGATATGTTTGCAATGGCTATCTGGTTTGAGAAGCTTGTTAGTCTGGGTGTGTTGTTGGTTGGTGAGCTTGATTCCAAGATCATCTATCACCCTGTTTTTTCATGCCAGGGAATCACCAACCATCGGGGAATAGATGTCATACACCACTTTGAGAGATGTACCTATTTTCTGTGGGAGCGAATGCTCATAGTACTAGAGCATCAAGGGCCCAAGGTCTTCGTCATAGCTTTCATGCACCCCGTTTGCCAACCTTTTCTTAGGTGGTGAGGAATACTTGAATGACAAGCCACTGTAGAGGCTTGTTTCTGCCAGAAGAAAGGGGGAAGTTTTGAATAAAGATGAGCATGGAAAGGATATATATAAACTCCTTTGCCAGCTTTGAGCCCATGGAGAAAGGCGCCTTTGAGCACGGAACGAAAACAAAGGGAAAGGACACATTGCTGACTCGACATACAAACAAGTGGTCGATCCCAGTAAGAAATGAGCCACCGAAAGCATCTTGAGATGTTGTTTTCACTTCCCGCGAGTTCACAACTAGAAATGTTGTGCTGCCATCCAGACTGAGCACGTGCATTTGCTCCATGATGTTTGTTTAAAGATATGTAAACCATGGTAGAAGTACCACGCTCTAGTTGTTAATGTTTGATTATGGCTGTAAACAGTTTCAGATCCTATTTCAAGGATTAGCCTCGGGGTCTGAGACATTATAAAAAGGTTCTCCACCAAGGATCAAATTTGAAGGGCAGGGTCCCATTTCCTTTTGAAGCTTAATTTTTCAATGAATAGCCACCAATTAGCTTACTGCCTATTGAGTTACAAGTGGTTTCCATTTTCATACATTGAGTTTCCCTAATCTTTATCATGATAATGGGGCTTGTGGTTGTTGTTGATATGTATATATTCAATTATCATTACTCATTGTATATCACATGGATGTAAGGATGAAAAATAGAACTTGGGGATGCATAACAACAACCCTCATTTTCATACATAAATTCATAAAAGCTAAAATCCAAAGAAAATATTTCAGGATTACACATTACAATTTACAATTCTCATAAGGAAAAGAAAATCACTTACTTGAGCCAACTGTAGTTGTGGAAGCAAGATAGCTCAGACACCACCCCATGAACAAGAATGAACCGTCGCTCCAGCATCAACCATACCTGCAAATGCCCAAGTTAGACCAAACCCCAAAATATCCAAGGTAAAAAACTCTTGAAGAAAAACTATACCAATAGAGTTTACCTCGAGTTGTCATGCTGAAATTACCAAGATTGCCATGCAAAAAACAATGCAACCACCCAACTATACAAAATCCACCCTTCCATGAGGAAAATTTTCAGAAAAGTGGTCAAAATTGGTCCCAGTAACCTTAAGAGAATGCCCACCACAATTCCTGGTTTGAGAAGAATGCCCGCACCATGGTACCGTCCTATAGCTAGTTGGATCGACTACCTATTCATGATTTGATTTTTATTTAATATTTCTTGAGGAGAAAGATACAAGCCTGCCAAAACAGGGTTTTTCACCAGAGGATGCAAAAATGGCTAAGTAGCCCCAGAAAGATGCCCGCCCTAAATTATGGGTCATACTAAATGCCCGCAACACATGGGGATTTTATAGATTGGGCTTCGACCTACCTGACCATGTCTTCGGATTGTCTTGGAAGTGGATGAAGAATAATTTATGGACCTTCCAAAAGGGTGTTTTAGGTAGATTAGACCAAATTGAGAAATTTGTCTAAGTATGGACTTGGTGTTAAATCTACCCAAGTGGGCTTAAGGAAATTCCCGCCATGCCTCATATGATGATGTGAAAAATGTATTGAGAATGTGAGTGTCTAGAGTGTTGTATGGAGCATACAACCATCTCACTTGCCTCACCAAACTACAACATATATTTAAGGAAGAATTGGTCCTAGCAGCCTTAGGAGAATGCCCACCACAATTCATGGTTTGAGAAGAATGCTTGCACCATGGTACCATCCTATAGCTAGTTGGTTTGGATACCTATTCATGATTTGATTTTTCTTTATTCTTTGTTGAGTAGAAAGATACAGGCTTGCCAAAACATGGTTTTTCATCGGTGGATGCAAAAATGGCTAAGTAGCCTCAGAAAGATGCCCGCCCTAAATTATGGGTTAGAGTAAATGCCCACAACACATGGGGATATTGTAGATTGGTCTTGAACCTACCTGACCATGTCTTCAGATTGTATTGGAAGTGGATGAAGAAAAAGTTATGGACATGCCAAAAGGGTGTTTTAGGCAGATTAGACCAAATTAAGAAATTTGTCTACGTATGGAATTGGTGTTAAATCTGCCCAATTGGCCTTAAAGAAATGCCTGCCATGCCTCATAGGATGATGTGTAAAAATTATTGATAATGTGAGTCTCTAGAGTGTTGTATGGAGCATACAACCATGCCACTTTCCTCACCAAACTACAACATATATTTAAGGAAGAATTGGTCCCAACAGCCTTAGTCAAAATTGGTCCCAAAAGTGTTAAGAGAATACCCACCACAATTCATGGCTTGAGAAGAATGCTCGCACCATGGTACCGTCCTATAGATAGTTGGTTTGGCTACCTATTTATGATTTGATTTTTCTTTAATCTTTCTTGAGCAGAAAGATACAGGCCTGCCAAAACAGGGTTTTTCACTAGTGGATGCAAAAATGGCTAAGTAGCCTCATAAAGATGCCCTCCCTAAATTATGGGTTAGAGTAAATGCCCACATCACATGGGGGTCTTGTAGATTGTTCTTCGGCCTACCTGACCATGTCTTCAGATGGTCTTCTTCAGTCATGGGTAAGACAATCTAAGAAATCATTGATTGCACCACCAACAGTAAGTATGCTCTAATTTTAAATGGTTTCTAACTTTGCTTTCATTTTATGGTGCGAGGACTCATAATATGTTTATAACTACTAAATACTAATATGTTATCGCATTTCAGTAATCATCTTCCAAGATCAAGGCCAATAAGAAAATATGGTGAAGAGTATTTTCGTGAATCACATCGCTTCGGATTAAACACGAGAATTGAATGGGGCAGTTGGTGTTGAAATACCTATGATGGCGACTGAAAATTACTGTAAAATTGACGTTTCATCCTCAAGAAATGAAGCAGGGAAAATCAATGAATTGCAAGAAGTGTATGGAGCATTTGCTATTGATATGCCAATGATGGAGGCTATGACTCATAATAAAAAGGGTGTTCCATCCTCGGTAAATGGTACAGGGCAGAGTGGTGAAAAACAAGAAATTCAAGGGGCAGTAGTTGATATCCAAAAGATGGATGTTGGGAATTCTATAAAACCTGATGTCATTATAAGAAGTGTGAGACAAGCCAAAAAGAAAAAAGTTCTAGATGATCGAAATGCAACATTGTATGCAAAATGGTGAAAGAAACTTGTGTTGCAATAAGCATTTCTAGTGATCATGTCATTTATTCTATTGTGCTAACATTTATGTTACCAAATTTTTGAAATGTAAAAAATGATGGAAGGCATATTAAATATTTAATTTTTGTTTTCAGTAATAAAATTACAGTTGTTTTCTGTGTTTGCTTATATTTTGTAAATTTCTGTCTTTTTTAGGCCAGTTCTATAGGCATTACAGCTTTGGTTTATTCGCTGAAATTTGGTTCCATGAGTAGAATTGTATGACATTGTTCCAGAATTGGAATTTTAGTTTCATTAGATAAAGAAACTTACATAAATACAGCAATACCTAGCATCAAAATTCTCATTAAGAACTTGAGAGTTCTCAATCCATCATCCCCATAATATCCATATAATATCAACAGTTCCAAGCAAACAACTAGGATCTACCTATGTCAACAAATCTACTGACATCTCATATCCACTAATCACTATCACTCTTTTAATTTCTTACAAATTCAAATATATATGCGTACAGTACACAAGTTAAGTTTTCAATTTTGATATTGTTAACTTTCTGGCCTGTTATGTACACTTATTGAAAAGTTATATTCAAAATTACCATTCACATTAAATGCATCAAAAACATATACATTGCCGAGAAATACACACACACACATATATAAATTTATGTATTAAAACTTGAAATGTATTTACATACACAACATATATAAATAATGTTATTCCATAGTTCTAGGCTGCTTGGGAGGTTTAGGCTGCAAGTTCTCCTTTTCTAGAGAAGATAAATTTGTACATTCTAGTCTCTTGGCTTGTTTAGAAGCTTCTGGTTCTTCAGATGTTGCAGTAGGTCCATGTTCTTATTTTTGTTCTAATTCTTTCACTTTTGTTGCACATTTGTGCAAACTTTCTCTCAATCTATCTTTATCTTGGATGTATTTCTTCATCAATTTCACATTCTTCTTATTTTTCTCTTCGTGTTCCTTTTCCTTTTGTTGAAGACGACCATTTACATCTTTCAACTCAGACTGAACTTGGGTCAATTATTTCCTGAGCTACTCTGTCTCTGTCTCCAACTCTTTCTTACTCAATTCTCTATTATCTAGAGTATACACAATTGCTACTCGCTGAAGCATGTTGTTCTTCTACAGAGTGGCAGTTCGGGATTTCAAATATTCTATCTCAGACTTACATCCCAGATGTTATGATTTTCTATCCTCTAGTATTTTCAATCTAAGCTCTTTAATCTCATCATCCCTCTTGGCTAGCTTGTTTGTCAATGTTTCTTTTATGGTTGACCATGTAGAGAGATCAGCTCCAGCATTCATTGCTGCACTAGCATCCATCAATGACTTCTCTCGAATTCTTAAGAAGGAACGATATCTTTGTAACCCCTTTTTTACTTCTGCATGAGCTTGTATTGCATTAAAAGATACGTCTAGCGCCTTCTCTCTGTTTTGCAGGGAACTCTCATACCTTATTAAATCCTGTTGGTGTGCTGACATATCGTAAATTTCACCAGAAATCAATTGCCTACTCTGTCCCTTACCAATTTCATATTCTTTTAAATTTTCAACTCCTCTAGTTTATAGTTCTGCAGTAATCTTTTCAAGTTCAACTATTTTCCCTTTCAACTCTTCATCTTTCTTAGCAATTATGTTTTTCATGTTTTCCTCTTTTGTTTTATATTAATTTATCTCAAGTTGATGTTTATTGTAGTCTTCCGCAAGGTTGTTTTGAAAGTCAGCCTTCATTATTTCAATTGTTCTGTTTAACGTATTGACTTCAATGGTAAGTATTGCTTCCTGGCCGATAACAGTCCTTAGAGGGGGAATGTCCAAAACCTCCAGTCAATGTTTCAGCTAATCTTCCAGTCTCTTTATGGTTTCTTCATATTTCTTCCGAACAACCATATATTCTTCTATGCATTTCTCATTTTCCTTTCTAAATTCATCCTAATTTTTCTCTAGTTCCTTATTCAAAGATTGAATAACAAAGTCCTTGCCTGCTATTATCCTTCTTGAACTGTCCACAGTCTTCAAAAGGGATCCTTGTAATCTTGCAATTTCCTGTAAACAGGGAAAAATTTTAGGAGGCTTCAAAAAATGGAATTTGGAAACTTTTTTTTTTGGAAAAAAGCATTGAAAAATGCCTCCTACCTTAAATAGGTCCAACATTTGCAAATTTTTAATAGAAGATTCCATAGTATCGACATGCTTTGTTTCTAACCTTGCAATACCTGTAAATAGTGAAAATTTTAACAAGGCTTCGAAAAAAGGAATTTGGCAACTGTTTCTTTTATAAAAATAGCATTGAAAAATAGCGTCTACCTTTAAGAGGTCTTGAATTTGCATATTCTTAATCCTACAGAGTTCTACGTTCTGTACTGCGGTAAGATACCAATAGGAAAAGTTTTTTCTATGAAATTCAGCTTCTTCTTTGAAATGCAACATTTTATCGAATAGTAGCTTAAAAAACAATTTTACCATCAAAAAAAGATTTTGGAGAGGAAGTTTTCTCAACTCCCAACTGTGGAGGTGTATATATTACAAGTGGCATTTTTGTACGAGCATAAATATCATCATCACTATGCTCCTCATGTTCGTTAAACTCAACATCATGCATCTCATTTACATTTATTTCTCCGCCTTCATGTAATCCAACCAGAATTGAGACAAATCAAATTCTTCAGGGTCACTTCCCATACCTTCCATACAGTACTCAAAAGGCTCTTCAGGGACTTGTACATTGTCCTTTGGAAATTGTTGAGGAACTTCCTGGTTAATTTTGTCCAGTTTCAGCCTCTTAATGTATGTATTTTTAAATCCGCTTCCTTCTATAGTGCTTGGTCGATATAAGTCAATAATGTTTTGTAGTGTGCTCGGGTAAATGAACTTCACTCTCTTCATTTTGCTCTCCTGTAGTGAAAAATGCAATTTTTTTTCCAATAGATGAGGGACATCTATGGCCAGGTCTTCAACCCAATGAATCACCAACTTCATACAATCACCTAAAATATCTTGCTTGTGGTGATTCATAATTTTCCTAAGTACAATTCGAATTAAGGTTTTGTACAGTCCTGGTGGAACATCTTGCATCTTTAAACCACTCCGGGCAACCTTAACCATTTTTCCACATATTTTATTTTCCATCTCACCCTTTTCTACTTTGAGGGTTTTCTTGGTGGTCAACATTACTCCCCCCCTGCATGGAATTTTTTCTGCACCTGACAACAAATCGGGGTCCAGACAAACCCTCCTCCCAAAAATAATGAATTCCTTGGACTCATCATCATAACTAGAAATGGCATTATCTATCTCTCCATTGTTGAAATTGGACTGACCGAAAAGAAAACGATGCACTTCTGCTTTGACCAGGATATTTAGCATACCTTCTGGCCAGTTGGTTCTGTCACTCCATGCCTCAGTGCTCTCTCTGAATTTTTTGACAGTGAACCTCTCATCAACTTCATAACCCCCTGTTTTAGTTGATGGCATGGAAGATGAGGCTGTTGTTTCCATTTTGTAGGATGATGGCACACTCAGAAAGGAAGAAGGAGATGCACGCATAGGATACTAGCACACCGACTTTTCCAAAATAAAATAAAAATTACATATGTGTTCAGACGTTTCCAAACTATAATAAAAGCTACAAATGTGTTCTGACTTTTGCAAACTATAATAAAAATTACAAATTTGTTCTGACTTTTCCAAACTATAATAAAAATTACAAATGTGTTTCAAGTCAATTATACACAACTTACATTTTCAATTTCAATATAGTTAAGTTTCTAGCATGTTAAGTATACTTATTAAAAATAAGAAGGTAAGAGTAAATAATAGAGTAAAAATTTGGCATTCTAACTATTCTGGAAAAAATAGAGTAATAGAGTGAGTAATATAAGAATAGAGTAATATTCTTCTCTACATGTTTTGATGTACTCTCAAACCAAACCCTCCTATTAAATGTTTAAAGTAAATGTTTTTGGAAATTGGATGGCTAGATATATTGAGAAGACTATCCTTGTTTTAATTTTATATAACCTAACCTCGTATGCTCACAGTCGACCAATGAAAGGTGCAATTTTAACCTTTTTTTACTATTATGGACACTTGGTGTAAAATGCAAGACATAAGCATAAAAATGCAAGATAGGAATGCATAGCAGTTATATTGAACATGAATGACTAAAATTCCAAGTATCTTGGCCAAATTTAAAAAAAAAAGACTGAAATTTTAAGTTTCGTAAAAAATAGTGTGTAAATATTCAAAAATGGGCTTAGGAAAATGCACGCCACAGTCCGTACAATTGACATAAGTTGAAACTAACACCATGGAGTTGAAGATAGATATATTTTTGACAAAAGACTCTTTCCGTTTTTTAAAATTATGTTTCATTTGTCCAGAGTTAAATTGACAAAATGACAACTTTTGTGTTTTTAACCCAGTTTTACCCTGATCACAAAAATGCCCGATGAGCCCTAAGTATTGGGTATTTTTGAGTGATTTTAGTTGGAAATGATATGTTTTAATATTTACACATTATTATACATTTAATTTTTCAATTTTGGTTCAGAAAGTGCATGTTCTGCAAAAACACTACATGGTTATCTTGTATTTATGAAATATCCACCTACATTAATAAAAATTGTTGGAGCAGGGTCCCGCAGCTACAAGAAAAGCTGCCATTTTGGCAGAGAGACAGGTATTGGAGACGAAGAGATAAGTTGAAGCTACGACGCCGTAGCATGTTTCTAGCTGCAGAACAGAGCCAGAAACCGTGACTATTGAAGCGGAGAAGTCAAAGAAGACGACAGTACTTGAGCAGCCGAGAAGAGAGAGCTCAACCACTACATTGAAGGCAGCGGCGAAGACAGGAGGGCTCAGCTACCCTCATAAAGGAAAAGGAGCAACGAGGCCGAGGTATTGAAGACGAAGGACAGAAGATGGGAAGCGATGCATAGTACCCATGGTCAGTGCCGGGAAGCATGGAAGACTGCAGAGAGCAGTGGTGTGATGGAAAGCGGCTACCCCAAGTACAGATACGCCGACTGTCACTAGTTAGGGTTTGGATTACTGTTGGGACATTCCCACAGTGTTGTAAAGGAGAGACCTTCGGGCCTCCTATAAAGGGATGTAATTTGTGTTGTAAAAGGTTGGCATTTTGGGCATTTTAGGCCATCCAGCTAGTCAGATTATTAGTAGTCTGTTAGCTTACTGTTATTTTGTATTGTAACAATCCGCAGGGATTGACATAGAGAGAGAGAGAGTGAGAGTATATTGTAAGAAGGCAATATAGAGAAGAGATCTAGGAGAGAAGGGCTCCAGGCTGAGTGCGGAGTTACCTAGAAGATCTCTAGCTGCATATGCGGTGCAGCAAAACTATGTACCTCTCTCAAGTTATAATATAGAAACACAGTTCTGTGGACGTAACTTCCATCCTGGAGGTGAACCACGTATAATCAGAGTGTTATGTGTTTGATTCATGTGATTGTATTTACTGGTTATATCTATCATTCATTACATGAACTTTGCTTACAGTAAATATATGTATGTGTATGTTATTCAGTTCAGAGCATAGTAACAGGATAAATGCATGTTGAAGTCTTTAGGTATTCTGTATAAGGGCCTGGTTAAGTTCCCTTAAGACAGTTAAGAGTCGCAGCAAAGACAACACTGAGCATTATGTCCGGCAAGTTAACACCAGTAAGATAAGTACGTTGAGTCGCAGCGGTAGGGTATCGCGGGGAGGCGATATCGCACCAGCAGAAGAGCTGCGGTGCGCGATACCGTGGGTTAAGGAGCGAGCGTAGGAGAGAGCTAGGTGTTTCCCTAGGTGCGGCGATGTGATAGAGGATTGGAGTCACTGCGATAAGAGGAAACTGCGCATCACATCGCAGAGAGGAAAGAGCAGTCTCGCGAGCTAAGAAGGGCTGTGAGACACACATAGGATGCCATACAGAACATGGTAAAGACACTTGAGTCCTAGACCAACCCATTAGAATCACTTTGGGTGAGACTTCAGGCCGCTCCGCGGTCTGTCGCCGAAAGGGCCAGTGAGCTAGGGTTGTTGTTGGTTCATTATAGTAAACCCGGGTCTGCCCAGACGACCAACAAATGGTTTCGTTTCTGGTTTTGAACAAACTGAGTATAGATGTTCTGTTGGCATCCTACTAGAGACGAACTCAATGAGTGGGTTGTGTCTAACGAGAAAGAGTTTGCTGAACGAGAGAAAAAGAGTCCTAGACTGAGTACAGAGGACTGGTTACAAAAACATATCGTTACAGACCTGCATGCGATATTTTTTGCGACCTTTGGAAATGAGCTTTATGACTGGTTATCAAAGTTGACTGATAAGAACATATTCAAGAAGAAAAGAAACATCATCTGGACACCGGAGCTGATTCAGACCGTGAAGAACCTTGATAATCCCATTACGAGGACAGTAGACTTCTAGCTTGCGAGTGTGCTAGAAGGCTTCGTCACAGAGTTTGCAGTCGACCATAGAAAAAGCTTCAGCAAGGCTGAACGGTACTTCTTCAAAGGATATCGCGGTAAGTACCTAAAATCTTTAAACTTGTCCATTAAGATGCTATTATATGAAAAAGGAAGAATGGATCTAGTTTCAGATGAATAAGTAAAGATAGTAATGTCACAAGAGTTTGAAAGTGATTTTGATGACATTGGACGTACACGTAGTGGAAAGAAATACAAAGTAGATTTCAGATCTCGCATATTTGAAGATAGTTCAGATAATACTAGACAACAGAGTCACAGTACCACAGACAGAACAGAAGGGGGTATCCCTTACCACCCTTATACCCCACAAAAACAGATCGGGACTCAGATCAACCCCGTAGGAACTCCATCTAGTAGTTCCCAGACAGTACATACTACCGCTACATCACCGCCACCTACACCGTCGAGTGGTAGTAACACAACAAATCAACATCCACCATGTAGAAATAGAATGGGGGATGATATGAAGCTACCTATCTTTAAGGGTACAGGGGCAGAGGACCCAGAGCAACATTGGTTTCTATGTGAAGTCGTGTGGACCATTAAAGCAATCAATGATGATAATAGTTAACTTGTACAGTTGGTCACCACACTGAGAGAACGAGCTTTAACATGGTATATGAAGTATACCTCTGCGGTTACCACAGCAGTACCCAGAACACTTGTCCAGGTCAGGACTGCCATGATTAAAGAGTTTAAGAAACCTAAGTCTGAGTCACAGTGCATTACAGAACTCAAAGACATCAAACAGTTACCTACAGAGTCAGTGTGGGACTTTGATCAGAAATTTAAAGCCCTTATAGACCAAGTCAGCTTTGAGTTTGCGCCGGAGCAGCATAAGGAATGGTTTATTGTAGCGCTGCTACCTCACATCAGACTACCATTAATGTAGCAAAAACTCCAGATGCAGGATGACGCGTTGGAGATGGAAATGAAACTAGAGGATTCACCTCTAGCTGAAACTAGCACAGGTATGACAAATCTGCAAAACCAGTTAGCTAATCTCACGATACAGATGCATGACCTTAAAAGAAAGGGAAAGAGGTTGTGCAAGACATTTGGTGCGTAAAGTGTAAAGCACAAGGCCATACTAAAGATAACTGTCCAGTCTTTGTAGAATATCTAGCAACCGGGGCTCCTAACCTCTTAGCACAGACCCATGGGCCGTGGTGTGAAATATGCAAAACAAGAGGACATCTACCTCACCAGTGCTCTCTACTTCAGAATTACGTACAGACACCTAAGAACTTATACTGCGTCTTCTGTAAGTCAGTAGGCCATGATGAACATGATTTCCGAGCCTATGATCTCATGGTCGGAGCAAAGCAAGACCTGTACAGAGTCCAATCAGAAACACAGGGTCAAGTAGCAGGACCACAGCATGATCCGGCTTATGGTGGCCGTGGAGGAGGATTCAGAGGCTTTGGCCGTGGTCGCGGACCAGTCACTTGTTACAACTGTGGAGTTGTAGGACATTATGCTAGGGACTGTCAGAGCCCTACCACTACATGTAACTTTTGCAAATCTTACGATCACGCTATAGAAGACTGTCCTACCTTAATAGCTAAGATCAGAGAACCTGAGCCAGCAGTACACCAGAACATCCAGTTTATTGCTGCTGAGCAGGAAGAACTAGAACTAAGAGTCAACATTGTGACTCGCAGTGGTGTTTCCACCAATGAGACATCGCAGGATACTGAAAATACCACAGGTCAGGAGTGGGTGTGTAAAGCTCCTAACAAAGAAACACCACTTGACCTGCAGAAGAACAAACAGACATTTCAGGAAGCTAAGACTTTCTTTGATGACCCTATGCAATCAGGATCGCAGGTACCGCCGTCTAGGGGCGTACCGCAGCAAGCACCTTGTGGCGTTAGCCCTGACCAGACACCGCAGGCTACCACATCGGGCGCTTGTGGTGAAGATGAGTTGGTAGGAGGTGTACAATCCTTCCTGCTCAGTTGTTTAAAACTTGTGAGAAATGAGCAAGCTATTGGAGAACTTCAGCGCATCATAGATCAGTGTCATCCATCTTCTTCCGTGAACAGTGCACAGCGTGCTATTCATAGTATTAGGGGACATACAAGAATAGGAAGAGAGATGCGACTCACAGCACAGGTTGGAGAATTTGAAATGGACGAGGTCATCCTAGATCTGGGATCAGAGGTAAATGTTTTGACTAAGCAGACATGGGAACAGATGGGTAGCCCTAAGTTAGTTAGATCGCCTATCCATCTCAGATTAGCTAATCAACAGAGGGTATCACCCCTGGGTCGATTATCGCAGGTGCCAGTTGACATTGACAGAGTTCGCAGATTTGTGGACTTTGAAGTTATAGAAATTATGGGCGATAGTAGACCATATCCAACACTGTTAGGAATTGATTGGGCGATCGGTAACATGTACATTATCAACTTAAAGAGAAGACAAATGACCTTTGAGGACGCGCAGATCCGGGTCATCGAACCGTTGGATCCACTTCAGGGTCCTAGATACATAGAACCTATCCGGGTAGAGGAAGAGGCACGTAACATGGACAATCTCTATCAGATGACTGCGAACCAGAGCGACTACATCAATCCAACCGCAGAAGGGAACATTAGTTGGCGATGCGATAGCTCATGCGCATCGGATTCGGATGTTGGTCTAGAGAACTGGCATAACAGACTTTACGAAGTCTCAGCACGTAGATGTGCGTACATGACTAAGTCACTGCGATGGATTGGCGCAGAGATCAACGAGATTCCCTCATTTCATGGTATAACAGACATACAAGACTTTCTCATGCAGTTTGAACAACAAATCCCTCACGAGCAGAGGATTGTAGCTATGGACCTTGCAGTACGAGCTACACCTGCAAGATGGTGGTATGCACATAAAGAGAATATCGCAGCATGGGATGATATTAAGAGATTGATGGCGATCAGATTCTCTACCGACAGAGAGCATATCCAGCAACGATACACAGGAGAAAGTGACCCCAGGACACACATTCAGACATGTGAACATGATTGGTCGGACATTCTCGAGGATGAATGGGTTCACCGATTCATTCACACTTTGGACCCGGTTCCACGGAACTGGTACACAGAGACTGAATTGCGCAAGGGAACGATTATATGGCCACTTCTAATAGACAGCTTTCTACTCACCTTCGCTTTTGAATCTAAGTATCCAAATGTTGATCAAGCCCTAGAGATAATAAAGGTTAAGATATTCGAGGGTTCTACCCTATCAGTACAAACTCAACCTGAGTGGGCTATCCAGTTAGAAGACGCACTTGAGTGCTACAATTTTGCAACAGAACTAGAGGAGGAGGATGAGGATCCTCGCAACATCAACATTCTGGAGTCAGAAGAGACTCGCGATGTTGATGGACCGAAGCTACAGACTCCAGAAATCACAGAGCCGCTCAAGATTAAAAAGATCAATATTGGCACAGACACAGAACCAAAGTTTGCCTCTATTGGAGATTACTGGACCGATGAAACAGTTGGACAGATTGCAGACTTGTTACATGACTATCAGAACCTATTTCCCACCAAGTTCACAGAGATGAAGGGAATAGTCGGAGACCTGGGAGTAATGAGGATACCATTGAAAGAGGATGCTAGACCAGTCAAGCAACGTCCATATAGATTGAATTCGCGCTACAAAGAAAAAGTTAAGGATGAGATCGATAAGATGCTAGCAACAGGCATCATTGAGCCCGTGGAAGAAAGCGAATGGGTTAGTCCCATGGTCCTGCAAGAGAAGAAAACCAAAGGAGACATCAGGATCTATGTCGACTTACGTAAACTCAATGACGCATCGCTTCATGATCCATTCCCGACACCTTTCATTGATGAAGTATTAGACAATGTGGGAGTACAGGAGGTCTACTCCTTCACTGATGGCTTTTCAGGATATCACCAGATTAGGATCCACCCAGAAGATCGCCATAAGACCACGTTTGCAACAGAATGGGGCTCATTCCAGTATACGGTAATGCCCTTTGGTCTTAAGAATGCACCAGCTATCTTTTCTAGAGTAGTAGTTGCTGTATTTAAGGAATACATCCATAAATTCCTAGAAGTTTATTTTGATGATTGGACTGTATTTGGATTAATTGACAAGAACATAGGAGATTTAAGACTGATGTTAGAGAAATGTAGGCAATACCAGATTTCTCTGAACTTGAAAAAATGTATATTATGTGCGCCATTTGGTATTTTGTTGGGTCACATTGTTTGCAGGCAAGGCTTGATGGTAGATCCTGCAAATATTGCCATCATTGTAAATCTTCCAGCACCCAACTCAGTCAAACAATTGAGAACAGTACTTGGTCATACCAGGTACTACAGAAAATTCATCAAGGGATACGCAAAGATCACAACACCGATGGAAAAACTGTTAAAGAAAGATGTAAAATTCCTATGGAATGAGGAATGCCAGCAGAGTTTAAACACACTTAAAGAGAAGATGGTTACAACACCCATCATAGTATTCCCAGACTGGACTAAACTGTTTCATGTACATGTGGATGCATCTAGCATCGCACTAGGGGTTGTTTTAATGCAACCAGGAGAAGGAGGTATCGATCATCCTATCGCATACTCCAGCAGAAAACTGTCGACAGCAGAAAAGAACTACACCACGACAGAAAGATAAGGCTTAGCTATGGTGTATGCGCTGCAGAAGTTTATGCACTACTTGTTGGGTGCCTCGTTCAAGATGTTTACTGACCATTCTGCATTAAAGTATTTGGTCAATAAGCCAGTGTTAGGGGGAAGAATCTGCAGATGGTTACTCCTCTTTCAAGAGTATGATTTTGAAATCATTGTCAAACCAGGAAGATTGAATGCTGGACCTGACCACCTGTCGTGAATAGACTCAGGAGAAGAGCCAAGTAATCTAGAGGACAATTTGCCAGATGCGCAATTGTTTTCTATCCAGATCGCAGATGAGTACTATGCTGATATCATTCACTTTCTCACTACAGGAAGGGCGCTTGAGGAGTTTACCAAGCATCAAAAGAGGCAGTTGGTTGTTAAAGCAGCAGAATTCACCCTGATCGCAGGACAACTATATAAGTTAGGTCCAGATGAAGTCCTGCGCAGATGTGTGATGCCGCATGAAAAAGAGGCTATTATCAAAGAAGCACATTCAGGTACCGCGGGAGGTCATTTCGCTGGAAAGCTGACTGCGCAGAAAATCCTGACTGCAGGATTATGGTGGCCTATGTTACATAGAGACGCTAGGACTTTTGCATATGCTGCGATATCTGCCAGAGGGTAGGAAAGCCCTCGTGGAGAGATGAAATGCCGCTGCGACCGCAGGTTACGTTGCGCGCATTTGACAAGTGGGCTATAGAATTTGTGGGTCCTATCAACCCACCGGGAAAATGAACTGGTGCGAGATATATCATCACTGGAATAGAGTACCTCACCAGGTGGGCAGAGTCCAAAGCAGTAAGAAACTGTGATGCTGCTACAGCCGCACAGTTCATTTTTGAAAACATCATCACTAGATTTGGATGCCTAGTAATTTTGATGAGTGATCAAGGCACACACTTCTTGAATCACACCATCGAGGCCTTGACGGAAGAATTCTAGACACAACACTATAAGAGCACTCCCTACCATCCGCAATCTAATGGTACCGTGGAGGCCTTTAACAAGATTTTAGAAAATACTCTTACTAAGATATGCAATAGCCAAAGGAACGATTGGGACCTCAGAGTTAACGTTGTATTATGGGCATATAGGACTACATGCAAGAAACTTACAGGACACACACCTTTCAGCTTGGTGTATGGACAGGAGGTTGTTATGCCTATGGAGTATATTCTTCCCAGTTTAAGAATTGCTCAGATCACTGAAATGGCCGATGAAGACACGGTGCATGAGAGGCTAGCGCAGCTGCTTGCCTTAGAGGAAGACAGATTCATCACTGGATTCCATCAGAAAGTGCAGAAGGTAAGAGAAAAATCTTGGCACGATAGGCACATTAAGAGTAAGACTCTTCAGATTGGAGACCTAGTACTCCTCTATGACAGTAAATTTCTTAAGTTTCCAGGGAATTTCAAGATGCATTGGTTGGGGCCATATCAGATACAGCAAGTCACAGAGGGAGGAGTCGTTCAGCTCAGCAAACTGAATGGGGAGCTTCTTCCCACGATGATCAATGGAAGTAGGCTTAAGCTTTATAGTGACAGCCACTCCACCTCTCAGCCCTAATTCAGAGTTGTGAAAGGTGCAGATGTCCAGTGTAGTTGAAAGGAGGCATCACACCGGGAATTAGTCTACACCGGCAGGTAGTCTAAGTATAAGGAATCGCATAAGGGCAGTTCATAAAAAATAAAAATAAAAAAAATAAAAAAAAGAGACATGTGTAAGTTTGTTTTGAGCAAGTGATGCGGTATTGCATCGCAGCAGCGCGATGTTTCTCCGTGCCACGTACCTAGTTGCAACGAGACAGAGGGCTAGTCAAGTCACCGTCTGACAGGCAGTTAATGAGGAAATGACTGGTATACCTTACCGTAGATTTGGCACGGCATAATAAATTTTTCCATATTTGGCAAATCTTCGACGAGACCGGCGCCTGCACACACACGTTTCGAGGAAAATTGATCGGATTTCAGCATTTATTGAGGAACGGAATGACGGGTGTGGTCTCGTCCATGCAATTAATACGGCCGACGGGTTCAGTCTAGATGACCGTTGCGTTCGGGATTACCGCCTTCAGTATAAAAGCAGAAATTATTCAGTCGGGAGGGTTACTTTTGCAAAGAGCCGAGAGCTATAGAGTGCAGTGCTAAGTTTCCCCTGTCTAGAGCTAATTTCAGTTACAGAGTGTTGTAATTTCTAGAGTTTGCAGCCATTGCCAATCCAAAGTATAACATCGAGTGGGTTATGCCCGAGGAGGAACCTATAGAAGGCAGTCTGAGACGATTCGAGCATGGTGGATGTATGTCCGCTATGACGACACCGCCCAGGGTTGTGAAATTAGGAATATCATAGGTAAGACAATTTCCAAGGATGAGGAATAAAGTGCAGGATGTAGAAGATGTCATCAAAGTCTCTGCTGAAGAAAAGAAGAAAGTCGAGCCGATCACTGAAGATAAGAAAGCAGAGCAGCGGAATGATGAGAAGAAATCTCCCGCTAGGAAGAAAGTAAAAATGAGAAAAAGAAAGCAACGGGAGAAGGGAGATGAACTATCTCATCAGCTAAGAGAAGAACAAGCGGTTCCAAAGGTCAGGAATGAAAATATGCGGAACCCAAGCAGCGTGAATACTTGGAGCGAGTTGCTGAGAAGAAAAGTGAAAGGGAAAACAAACCGAACAAGCAGAACTTCAAGATGCAGACAGAGGCTTGTTCTCGGAAGGGAATTCCTGGTTTGTATACCTTTCGCATAAGTAGGCTCCAGACTGAATGAAATGTTGAGAAGGCTGGAAGATACAGATTTTCCTTGTGATAAAAGTTCTAACCCAGATAAAGAGGAAAGGATATCTATGGAAGACTTCTCAAGACCTGGAGATCCTTAAAAAGGTCTCGCAAGCGACGAGAGCGAGAGCATGACTAAGGGTAGGAAAGATAAGAGAGCCCAACGAACTAAGTTACTAGAAAGAGCGTGTCGCAGCTATGGAGAATGAAGTCGCAGGACTTCGGGACAAACTTCAGCGCACTTCGCAGGAAGCCAAGGAGAAGCTACAGCAGGAGAAGCCTGTTGGTAGTGGCTGGGGGACGAGCCACAAGTAAGTGTTAGGGGACTGTTGGAGCAGGGTCTCGCAGCTACGGGAAAAGATGCCATTTTGGCGGAGAGACAGGTATTGGAGACGAAGAGATAAGGTGAAGCTGCGATGCCGTAGCATGTTTCTAGCTGCAGAACAGAGCCAGAAACCGTGACTATTGAAGCGGAGAAGTCAAAGAAGATGACAGTACCTGAGCGGCCGAGAAGAGAGAGCTCAACCACTGCATTGAAGGCAGCGACGAAGACAAGAGGGCTCAGCTACCCTCATAAAGGAAAAGGAGAAATGAGGCCGAGGTATTGAAGACGAAGGACATGAGATGGGAAGCGGTGCATAGTACCCATGGTCAGTGCCGGGAAGCATGGAAGACTGCAGAGAGTAGTGGTGTGACGAAAAGAAGCTACCCCAAGTACAGATACGCTGACTGTCACTAGTTAGGGTTTAAGTTACTGTTGGTATAGGCCCACAGTGTTGTAAAGGCGAGACCTTCGGGCCGCCTATAAAGGGATGTAATTTGTATTGTAAAAGGTTGGCATTTTGGGCATTTTAGGCCATAAAGCTAGTCATATTATTAGTAGTCTGTTAGCTTACTATTATTTTGTATTGTAACAATCCGCAGGGATTGACAGAGAGAGAGAGAGAGAGAGAGTGAGAGTATATTGTAAGAAGACAATATAGAGAAGAGATATAGGAGAGAAGGGCTCCAGGCTGAGTGCGGAGTTACCCAGAAGATCTCTAGCTGCATATGCGGTGCAACAGAACTGTGTACCTCTCTCAAGTTATAATATAGAAACACAGTTATGTGGACGTAACTTCCATCCTGGAGGTGAACCACGTAAAATCAGAGTGTTATGTGTTTGATTCATGTGATTGTATTTACTGGTTATATCTGTCATTCATTACATGAACTTTGCTTACAGTAAATATATGTATGTGTATGTTATTCAATTCAGAGCATAGTAACATGATAAATGCAAGTTGAAGTCTTTAGGTATTCTGTATAAGGGCCTGGTTAATTTCCCTTAAGACAGTTAAGAGTCGTAGCAAAGACAGCACTGCGCATTGTGTCCGGCAAGTTAACACCAGTAAGATAAGTACGTTGAGTCACAGCAGTAGGGTATCGCAGGGAGGCGATATCGCACCAGCAGAGGAGCTACGGTGCGGGATACCGTGGGTTGAGGAGCGAGTGTAGGAGAGAGCTAGGTGTTGCCCTAGGTGCGGCAATGCGATAGAGGATTGGAGTCACTGCGATAAGAGGAAACTGCGCATCGCGTCGCAGAGAGGAAAGAGCAGTCTCGCGAGCTAAGAAGGGCTGCGAGACACACATAGGATGCCATACAGAACCTGGTCGAGACACTTGAGTCCTCGACCAACCCATTAGAATCACTTCG
The DNA here is from genome assembly GCA_001517045.1 of Pseudotsuga menziesii. Lineage (NCBI taxonomy): Eukaryota > Viridiplantae > Streptophyta > Pinopsida > Pinales > Pinaceae > Pseudotsuga > Pseudotsuga menziesii. Next base: position 1,086,122 of record LPNX010538206.1, read on the forward strand.
GGTGAGACTTCAGGCCGCTCCGTGGTCTGTCGCCGAAAGGGCCAGTGAGCTAGGGTTGTTGTTGGTTCATTATAGTAAACCCGGGTCTGCCCAAATGAGCCAACAAAAATGAAACCCAAACCCTCTTATTAAAATTTTATAGTAAATGGTTTTGGAAACTGGATGGATAGATATATTTAGAAGACTATCCTTGTGTTAGTTTTATATAACCTAACCTCGTATGCTCAGAGTCGACCTATGAAAGGTGCAATTTTAACCTTTTTTTACTGTTATGGACACTTGGTGTAAAATGCAAGCCATAAGCATAAAAATGCAAGCTAGGAATACATAGCAGTCAAATTGAACATGAATGACTAAAATTGCAAGTATATTAGACAAATTCAAAATTAATGACTGAAATTCTAAGTTGTTACGTAAAAAACAGTGTGAAATATTCAAAACCGGGCTTACGAAAATGCACGCCACAGTCTGTATAATTGTCATAAGTTGAAAATAACACCATGGGGTTGAAGCTAGATATATTTACATTTATTAATAAAATTTTATACGGTTAGGTGTAATCTATATGGTGATTTCTACTATTCAATGCATATGATTTATGTATTTGTTCCATTCAATTATGTCTGGTATATTATTGTTCTGTTATAATTAGTTTTTCTTTTCGAATAATTTTTTCATTATATATGAAATTTGTAAGTTTGAAACGATAATGTACATTTCCTAGCATGTGGGTTATTGTGAAGATGCTTTTATATTGTCTTTAAACTGTCTGAAAAAACTCTTATTATAGCCTTCTAGATACAATTGGATTCGCCATACAACACTCTAGAGATTCACACTCTCAGAATATTTGTATCATCATCCTATGAGCTGTGGCGGGCATTTCCTTAAGGCCAGTTATGCAGATTTTACCAATAATTCCATACTTGAACAATTTTTTATCTTCTCCGAGGCTCGGTATAATTTCCCTAAACCACATTTTCCAGGCTACTTGGACCAATATTCCCAAACTTAGCCAATTTCCTGATTTTAACTAATTTGTCATATTTCTCCGGAACGATGTCATAATGCAACAATGATTTAAACTTCATTTCACATAATCATCTATGCCATGTGGGCATCATCCTTAGTGCGGGAATCAAACTTAATGCGGGCATCACCTATCCCCTTTAAAACACTTGGCCATTTTTTCTTTGTCTTTAGTATGCAAAATAAAAAATTTCTTCTATTTTCCCAGGTTTGTATTTTCCTTATTTGGTCACCATAAGAAAAACCAAGCGCATGGATAGATATCCATTTAAAAAATGAACAGGACCATATCATATGATGAATTTTATCATCAAAGGAACACCCCCTTTCAGTCATTTTGAATTGGTCTTTCAAACATTTTGTCTAACACTTGAGTAGTTCTCTTCAAACCCTAGGTCACCAAGGTAATTTCTTTTTTCGTTCAAATTTGGCAAGTAATATTCCCAATTGGTATAGTTCAACAAGGTGAGTCCATAAAAACCACTTTCATCTTCTGTAGCTTCTTTCTCTCTCCTAGGACGGCATTTTCGTGGAGCAATGAACATATGGTTGAGAGGCACTTTTGGCAAATTGATATCTTCTTCCTGAAAGACTTGTTGGTCAGGCTAATTATATAGTTGGATGCACCATACAAGTTTCTATAGATCTACACTCTCATAATATTTTTATCATCAACCCATGAGCTATGGTGGGAATTTCCCTAAGGCTCGTTAGGCATATTTTACCAATAATTCGTACTTGGACAATTTTTTATCTTCTCCTAGGCTTGGTCTAATTTCCCTAAACCACAGTTTTGGCAAGTCCATAAAATTTTCTTTAGTGTCTCTTTGGAGAAAACAATACTGTACAATATCCCCATGTGGTGTGGGCATTTTCTTCAACAAACCATTTGTGGTAGGCATCCTCTTAAGGCTACTTGGACCAATATTCCCACACTTGGCCAATTTCCTGATTTTCACTAATTTGTCGTATTTCTATAGAACGATGTCATAATGCAACAATGATTTCATATTCATGCCACACAGTCATCTATTCCATGCCATGCCATGTGGGCATCATCCTTAGTGCGGGCATCAACCTTAATGCGGGCATCACTTAGCCCCTTTACAACACTTAGCCATTTTTTTTGTCTTCAGTGTACAAAATAAGATTTTTCTTCTATTTTTCTAGGTTGATATTTTCCTTATCTAGCCACCATATGAAAAACCAAGAGAATGGCTAGATATCCATTTCAACAATGAACAGAACCATATCATCTAATGATTTTTATCATCAATGGAACACCCCCTTGCGATCATTTCCAAATGGTCTCTCAAACACTTTGTCTCACACTAAACCAGTTCTCTTCAAACCCTAGGTCACCAAGGTGATTTCATGTTTCCTTCAAACTTGGAAAGTGAGATTCCCAATGGGTATAGTTCAACAAGGTGAATCCAGAAAAAACACTTTCATCTTCTATAGCTTCTTTCTCTCTCCTCGGCGGGCTTTTTTCTGGAGCAGTGCAAATATGGTTGAGAGGCACTTTTGGCAGATTGATATCTTCTTCCTGAAATACTTTTTGGTTAAGATAATTATATGGTTGGATGAACCATACAAGTCTCTAGAGATCTACACTGTCATAATATTTTTATCATCATCCTATGAGCTGTGACGGGCATTTCCCTAAGGCTAGTTAGGCATATTTTACCAATGATTCCATACTTGGACAATTTTTGATCTTCTCCTAGGCTTGGTCTAATTTACCTAAACCACATTTTTGGCAGGTCCATAAATTATTCTTCAGGGTCTCTTTGGAAAAACTGAGACCATGGTTGAGTAGAAAAAACAACAACCTACAATATCCCCATGTGGTGCAGGCATTTTCTTTAACAAACCATTTGTGGCGGGCATCCTCTTAAGGCTACTTGGACCATGTTGTAGCTGCAACCTTTTTCCCAAATTTTTGAAAATTTTGGACCCTCCCTTTGGTTTTATCTAGCCTAGGATTGTTCGTTTCCTTAAATATGTCATTCCTCTGCTATAAATTTTGATCTTTGAAGTCAGAAGTATGGTCATATGTTTTTCCTTTGTTTCAGGATTTGAATGATCTAGCACTGTCGTTTGTCCAGCCGATGCAAGGGAAAACTGTGGAATCTATTGTTTTATTTTTTTTAGAGAGTAAATTTTTTTATTTTAGGATGACCCTTTTATCGCTGTCGAGAGTCTATTGAAGAATAAGTCGGGGCATTATTCCTCTATGCCGCCGACGTTTCGGAAGACAAATGGTGAACGTCCCGATGGATAGTTCTGTTTCTTGCCAATCCATGCTTTTATCTCCCTTTTGTTTTATTACTCAAACCTTTTTTTTAACTGTCGGTGACTTGGTTTTTATCACTATCGGAACGATTTACGATATTGGATTGGAAGACTTGTCCTCTACGTCGCCGACGTTTCGGAAGGAAATTGATGAGAGGCTCAAAGGATAGTCTTTTCGATAGCCGATGCTTTAGAGGTTAACGTTTTCGATCTCTGATACATAACCATCGCGATGATAGTGCTTGGCATCGCCGACATTGCGGAAACATTTAGGTTTGAATCACTGACACTTAGCGTTTAGAGTTTTTGACGCCGACGGGTTTAGAGTCTCATGGGACCCGTAGTTTGTTTGTTGTCCGTCGTTGCGGCTGTAACTTGAACTATCCTCCTGACATTTAGAGAGGTTAACTGCCGATAGGGTTTTCCTGCTGACTTTTTTCACCAAGTTTCTATATATACATGGGGAGCCTTATTTTATCCTTTATCCGTATTGAAACTTGAGTTTTTGCTCCAGTCCTTGTCGATTAAACTTTTCATGTGCCCAGCTGTCTAGATCCGACTCATTAGCGTGCTGCAGTGGATATTTTTGGGTCATCCCACCGACTGCACAGAGTTTTTCCAGGAAGGCAAACTACGACTTTGTATTTTTTATTCTTATTCGTTGATTGGAACTGTGGTTTTTCCTAGGTAGGGTTTTTCCTGGCTAGGTGGTGTGTGAGTTTAGTTTGCTCACTTAAAGCATATTTTTCTTCGCTGTATAGTTGCATAACATTTTAAGGTTGAAGAATTTAACTGTTACAGTTTGCTTGAGCGAGTTTTTCTTTTGAACCCACGTGACTGATTGAGCCATTATGTATGTTTTTACTCATGCACGAATGATTGAGGGCATGGTGCAGACTAGCGTTACGTTGTCTGCACCACCCATTCTTTGGTTGCCCATGGCCGTCCGGGGGGATTTTAAAATTTTTGTGTGCATTTACCCTATTTCATGGGACGACGAAGGTTTTTCGTGTTTTGGTCGAATTAGGGTTTTCCGCGATGAAAAGCACAGTATAGGGTTCAGTGTTTTGAGGATTAGTGGTAATGATGATGTGGTTCATACTTTTATCGAACAAGTTTAAGTTAGTTCAGATGTGGCCTGGATTAATATAGAGAGTTTTTTTCTCTCTGGGTTGTGAATTTTGTTACAAACAGTGGACTTAGAGGATTTTAAGACACAACCTACAGGATTTTCTTTTTGCCTTGTCATGTTTCTTTTCATGCATTAATACTGTGTATATTTCATTTTCAAAATGTATATGGAAGAGGTAAATAGATTGATACATTTTTTTGTTATTATTGTTTCACTTGGTAAAAGCTAAATGGTCTAAGAACATGCTATGTTTATGACAAGGTGATTGTTGCAAAGAAGATATGTCTAAAAGACAAAACAAGAAGGCTGCAGTTGTTGAAGGAGAACCAGAGGTTGAGATCATCACCTGGGTTGAATACATATATGAAGATACCAAAGCTACCACCAGGGTCGAACCAGATTATAAATGGGGAGAGATATACAAGATGATTGCAAATAAAAATGTACCTGATGTAGGATTCGAAGAGCTAACCATTTATGAAAACATCGAGAAATCGGCTCTTATGAAAGTAGCAACAAGACCTCTGTTGTTCTCGTGCTCAGAGGTGATCGGTTGGATTCTGCCTAAGGCAGATGTAACTACGATGATAATTAAAAATACTGCTAAGCAGGGCTACACTGCATATAGCCATACATATGTCTCTATGGCATATCATCTACCTCCTGCTCAAATTTACTTGACAGAAATCTGGTTGGAAGAGACAACTATGGACCTGGTGGAAATAGTTAAAAGAATGATGATACCAAGGAAGAACTTTCGAACCAAAACTTTAGGAGAATATTATACATCTACTCTCTGGATTCCCTATATATTTATTGCACTAATGCTGAATAGGATTTTTGGTAGAGCTCATAGAAAAAGCTTCAAAATAGGATGGATACCAATTATCTTCTATGTGGCCACTCAAGGAACCATATTTAATTGGTCAAACATAGTGTCTAATAGCATCTCAGCATGCATATCCTCAGCCTTGGGAGGGGTGTCATAGAAGAAATTAGAGTTCTACATGAGCTCTATCCTAGTTGACTATATATTGTGTACCCACTCGTTTCCAGCCTTGAGGTGTAATTGGGATAGGGATAAGACCTCGGTATACACAGCATATAGATTGTTTTGGGCCCACAAATACTATAGCTACTACAGAGAAATATGTGAACACTTCGTCATGCCTTTATACACCCTAATTGTCTTGACTGAATGCAACTGCATGTCCAAAGAAGCATTCAAGGTCATCGAGGAATATGGAGACTATTATTTGACTGAGGAGGGATTGTACATAAGAATGTATGGGGGTTCCAGAGCACCTTCTCTACTCCCTAAGTATGCCACTGACTATGTGCTACACAAAGAGGCAGCTAGGTAGGTATACATTGATGGTGTGGGAAGTTTCCTGTTCGAACATAAGAAGGCAGCCTATCCCGCAATACCTTTCTGGCTTGGAAGTTATAAGTTTTCAAAGGTAAAACAGACTGCAGAGTTTGTTCAGGAGTTGGAGCATCTCCATTTTGGTGAAATGAACTTTCACAGCAATGACTCCCAAAATAAGGTGGCATATCACTCCAAGGAGGCAAGCATTCATTTTGAATATACCAACTTTTGGGACAAGGATGAGGAAACATTCAGGAGTGCAAAGAACATGACCGCCCTAAAAAAGAGATTTAAACAGAAAATAGTCACTATGGGTGGAAAGGGAAAAAATTCACAGAAGACTAAGACAGCGGAAGAAGAAGAGGCCAAAAAGAGGGAAGAATATGCTAAAAGGCTAGCATAGGAGGCAGAGAGTTGGCTGAAGAATGAAGAAGAAGAAATAAAGAGAGTTGCAGAGGAAGCAGCAAGGAAGGAAGAGGAGGAGAAAAAGAGAAATGAAGAAGCAGAGATAAAGAAAAGACAAGAAGAAAGTGAAGGTCTGAGATTAACAGGATCTCAAAAAGACCAAAAAACTACTTAGCAGATAGATACATAGGGGGGACAGGATCACATAGATCAAGGACACAAACAATCTAATCTTGATCCCCAGGAGCCTGTTGCATCTTTTGGCAGCACAATAGGGCAAGATTCATTTTCTGGAATGAATCTGATCCCTTTCATGCCTAAAGAAGGGGAGGAAGTACCTCACTTTAGTACTATTTTCTATGACAAGGAGAAGAAAAGGATTGTTAAAAGAATCGAGAAAAAGGTTGAAACAGGAGGACAATCAGGAAAGATGATAACTGATATAACCGTGGTGCATGGGACAGATGCAGACCCAAGATTGACAACAAGAGCTGGGGTGGAATTAACCCAAGCAGCTGAAGATAATGTCAATAGGCTAACGACAGATCTCGAGCAGTCAATAAAGAATGCAGCACAATTAAAAGAAACACTAAAGAAGAAGAGGGATGAAGGTCATAAGCTGAATAGGAAATATGAGGACATGATGAATGAAGTGAAGACTTCAAGAACAGAACTCCAGACTTTGTGAGCAAATAAGGAGGCTTTAGAAGTTTCTGCAGGGAAAACAGGAAAGAATGCTCAGAACAGCTTAGTAGAATTACAAAGCCTGTAGCTAGAGCATCAAGTGTTGAAAATTGAGAAAGATGACATTCAGGTGTCCTATGAAACTTTGAGTGTAGAGAAGGACTAGTTACAAAGTAGAATTGCTGATTTGGAAACAGAGAAGGCTGCCACAAAAGAAAGAGAAAAGCAATATCAAATATAGGTGGCAACCTTGGAAGAACAGAATACTTCATTGACAGCATCACTGAAAGATGCTATAGAACAGAAGACAGACTTCCAGCCTTTAAAAGAACATGTTCTAACTCAGAGAAGGAAGATCCACCAATTACAATTGTGCATTGAGGAAGAAAGATGTAAGATTTTACAAATAGATAGTATATTAGAAGAAATTTTGGATACTATGTCCTATTTTTTGGACAGATCTCAAGAGATTCTGTAGATACTAACGGGAAGAATAGTGTGGATAGAAACAAATGAGGAATATCCTACGGAGCTACCAGTTAAATAACAACAGAGTTTAAAGTAGGAATATGATTTATTGGAGTTTGCAATCAATGTTGTGGAAGAATTCAAGAAAACTGTAAAGAAAACGAAGGGAGCATGTGCCGAATACTGCAGGAGGGTGCTTGCTACATACAATAGATGCCATATTTCAGCAGAGAGGAGATTGGACACCATACCAGAGCATAAATTGTTTATAGAGCATCTATAGAATAGATATCAGGAAGATGAGCAAGAGATCCAACAAGTAAAGGATCTAGATGAATGAATTTTAAAGAATGCAGTGGCACATGCAGCTGTAAGTATACACCTCCTAGAGGATCAGCTGCACCTAAGTCCTACAAGAATACAAGGGGTAAGGAACCAGGCAGCCAAATATGAGATAAATATTCGTTTTCTTGAACCCTACGGATTTGAAGGTATAACAGTGGAGGCCCGGGCATGGAAAAAGTTCGTCAACGACCAAGCGGGCCCCTCTTCATAAAGTGTTTTAAAAGATTTTTGTTTTAAAATGTAATATATTGCATAAATTATGAGTACATACTACAAGACAAAATTTTGGAACTGAAAGGTTGGGGAAGCCCAAAGTCATTGAGGGGCAGCCCAAAGGTTTTTCTTTTTTGTGTAAATATAGGAGAGTTTAGATGTAGAAGAACTTCTTTCCCAGGCAATTTTTGAGAGTATATTGTAAGCAGAACTATTTCCTTTTACAATAAAGATTTACAAGTTTCTGTTGGAGAAAGTTTGGTGGAATGTTTCAAATGCTTTGCTATGGATCAGTTGAAAGTGAACTATTTCATTTTCATCTTATGTCCATTAACTGTGAGATCGTTCTAACTCATTGAATTTCTGTTTATGTTATGAATGTACTCTAGTTTATTCTGTGAAATTTCCACTGTGAGTAATGAAGGTCACAATTAACAATACGCTATCTTGTTGTTCATATTTCTATTAATGTTCATGTGTTCCGAAATAAATAACAACTATCTGTAATTTTTCCTAATACATGCACATAAATACTTTACTCATTGTTAGCTAATAATTTTGCTCCCTAGGGATAGTTTAGTTACTTATAGTTAGTTTCTTGTTGTTTGTGATTTAGATGCGAGAGAGGTAAGACGAGAGGTAAGAACTTACTCATCACATTGTGACCCTCCTCGTTATCTCTATCAATTTGCATTTTTAAATAGGCACTTGCACATCATAGCTTAAACACAAAAAACTAAAAATATATACAATGGATCAGGCCATAACCGGTAAAACATTTTAATTTGTTACTTAACCTACGGTAGCCGAACCGTAAATCAGATAGATTCCCCATACCAAATAATAACGGGCTAGTTGGGAATGTTTATTAGGGAGAATCCCTAACTGTTGTTACATTCAATTTTCCAGGCCTCAACAGACCAATATTCCCACACTTAGCCAATTTCCTGATTTTCACTAATTTCCCGTATTTCTCCAGAACGATGTCATAATGCAACAATGATTTCAAATTCATGCCATATCATCATATATGCCATGCCATGCCATGTGTGCATCATCCTTAGTGAGGACATCAACCTTAATGTGGGAATCACTTAGCCTCCTTACAACACTTGGCCATTTTTATGTCTTTAGTGTGCAAAATAAGATTTTTCTTCTATTTTTCCAGGTTGATATTTTCCTTATCTGGTCACCATAAGAAAAACCAAGAGCATGGATAGATATCCATTTCAACAATGAACAGGACCATATCATGTGATGATTTTTATCATCAATGGAACACCCCCTTGCAAGCATTTCCAAGTGGTCTCTCAAACACTTTGTTTAACACTTAGCCAGTTCTCTTCAAACCCTAGGTCACCAAGGTGATTTCATTTTTCCTTCAAACTTGGCAAGTGAGATTCCCAATGGGTATAGTTCAACAAGGTGAATCCAGAAAAACCACTTTCATCTTCTGTAGCTTCTTTTTCTCTCCTCGGCGGGCATTTTTCTAGAGCAGTGCAAATATGGCTAAGAGGCACTTTTGGCAGATTGATATCTTCTTCCTGAAAGAATTTTTGGTCAGGATAATTATATGGTTGGATGCACCATACAAGTCTCTAGAGATATACACTCTCATAATATTTTTATCATCATCCTATGAGATGTGGCGGGAATTTCTTTAAGGCCAGTTAGGCATATTTTACCAATAATTCCATACTTGGACAATTTTTTATCTTCTCCTAGGCTTGGTCTAATTTCCCTAAACCATAGTTTTGGCAGGTCCATAAATTCTTCTTCAGTGTCTATTTGGAAAAGCTGAGACCATGGTTGAGTAGAAAAAAGAATAGCCTACAATATCCCTATGTGGTGCAAGCATTTTCTTCATCAAACCATTTGTGGCGGGCATCCTCTTAAGGCTACTTGGACCAATATTCCTGCACTTAGCCAATTTCTCGATTTTCAATAATTTGTCATATTTCTCCAGAATGATGTCATAATGCAACAATGATTTCAACTTCATTCCATGCCATGTGTACATCATCCTTAGTGCGGGCATCAACCTTAATGCGGGCATCACTTAGCCCCTTTACAACACTTAGCCATTTTTTCTGTCTTTAGTAAGCAAACTAAAATTTTTATTCTATTTTGGGAGGTTGATATTTTCCTTATCTGGTCACCATAAGAAAAACCAAGAGCATGGATAGAGATCCATTTCAAAAATGAACAAGACCATATCATCTGATGATTTTTATCATAAATGGAACACCCCTTTGTGAGCATTTCCAAGTGGTCTCTCAAACTCTTTGTCCAACACTTAACTAGTTCTCTTCAAACCCTAGGTCACCAAGGTCATTTCATTTTTCCTTCAAAATTGGAAAGTGAGATTCCCAATGGGTAGAGGCCAACAAGGTGAATCCATCAAGACCACTTTCATCTTTTGGATCTTCTTTCTCTCTCCTCGACAAGCATTTTTCTGGAGCAGTGCAAATATGGCTGAGAGGAACCTTTGGCAGATTGATATCTTTGTACTAAAATACTTTTTGGTCAGGTTAATTATATGGTTGGATGCACCATACAAGAATATAGAGATCTACACTCTCATAATATTTTTATCATCATCCTATGTGCTGTGGTAGGCATTTCCCTAAGGCCAGTTAGGCAGATTTTACCAATAATTCCATACTTGGACAATTTTTTATCTTCTCCTAGTCTTGGTCTAATTTCCCTAAACAACAGTTTTTGCAATTTTTGCATGTTTTTGCAGGTCTAACTTCCCTAAACCACAGTTTTTTCATGTTGGGAGTGCATTTGAGTAAATCAATCCAAAATTGACTTGCTTCAGTAAAAGGCACACACATGCCTAATTTCATTCTCCCATACCTCAACCTGTCATACACGTGTTTAATGTATTGAGTGTAAAATATGTCATATAATCGTATAAACCTATAAATGGCAGTTTTCGCTTTTCCCTACTTGTCATATTCTGAACTTTTAACCGAGTGTCAAATTCTATGATTCGATGAACCTGAATCGAGTCGGATTCTGACGGCATTGAGAATGATTCCATCACCCAGACGTGAACCCAGCATTTCAATTATTCCAAGGGCCAACACAGTACACATATCCAGATTTGGCCTAACCCCATGGATTCCTTCCTAGTAGCTATAATCAATTACCAATCATGTTGCTTCTTATGTAATATTGATAAATAGGGGCCACTATTATCAGTAGGCTATGCATTATTCAATCCATTCTATATGTTCGTTAATTTTTGTCCAGTATGGCCGCAGATGTGCACAAATTTGAGTTCATTGATAGTATGAGTGAAATGGGTAGAAATGGTAAGAATTGGAGACAGTCTCACCGGGTTCGATGGATTTCATTTGAAGTTCCACTTCATCTTATTGTTTTTATGTTCATTTGACATTCCTTTCCCATCACTCAATGAAGTATTTCCTGCACTGAGTCAGCACCCTATCCCTCTTCAATAACCCAAGCATTCCCTCTCGGTGGCATAGCAGGATTGATTTCTTCAATTCCAACTTTTAATTTGTCCACACCAAATGGGTATTGCATGTTGTTTTCCGCTGAGCCATATTTGTCGGTGGCATTTCTCTCTTCCTTGCCATTTTCTTCTTTCATTGGTATTTCCCTTTTCTCCTTAGATACCTCTCTTGCACTATGAATATCTGTTATAATTCTTCTCTGCTCGCATCTCCCATCCAGATAACTGGAATGCAACTTCCTCTTCTACTCCCTTTCTACCCCTGGTGTTGAAACATGTCCACTTCAGCCTTGTTTTCCCCCCTGTGTTGCACTGTCATGTTTTCCTTGTTCCATAGTAGTTGGTATCTTCGTTTGAAGCCAGGAAAGTACAACAGAGGACGGGTTTGCTCGTGGGTGAATCGAGTACATTTCAGTTTCACTCAAATGAAATCCACTTGTAACATGGTCAATCTGACCCTTGAGTTATCATATTAGAGGAAATTTCAACTCAAAATGGGCCTTTTAACTTTTATTCAAATTCCATGTCATCATGTGTTAGCCAATGAAATTGATTTAAATTTGAAATACC
>LPNX010538206.1:1098207-1132848 GCA_001517045.1 Pseudotsuga menziesii
ATTGGATGCAAAATTTAATTTCGCATCCAACAAGCTCTCTCGATCGAAATTTGAGTAAAAACACAGGGAGATATGTAAAAAATACAAACAAAAAAGTAGTTTTTTTCTTTTCTTCCTCCAAAATTAATAACTATTATTTTATTAATTCATTTTAGGAGGCCCATTTTGAGTTGAAATTTCCTCTAATATGATAAATAGAATTTAATAGGTAGTAGGGACAATTATTATTGAAGGAGTTGTTTGATGTTACTGATTCAACTGTAAACTATCCCTCTGCTCTGTAATGAAAGCATAATATAATAAAAAATGCTCTTGGTCCCCTTTTAAAACTTTCTTAAGTATCGATTTGGTTATATTTTCGCATTATCTCTGTTTTTCTCCTTGAAATGTATTATATATGTTTTTTTTTTACTAAAACGGTTATAGGGCTATTTTATTTATCAGCTGGCTAAACAGATGCCAGTAGCTTTACATCTAGTGATGCTGGTCCAACATAAGCATAATTTCCAGAGATACGGGCGAGAATATATAATTTGCACCCATTACAAAAGTTCTGGAGTGTGCGATACAGACATAGGATTCTTAATAGCATAAACATAATAAGTGCAACTAGTATTGCAGAGAATAAACTGAATAGAGAGGATGGAATTCAATGTTCTATTTTTGGAGTCTTTCCATTCTCCTTGAGCATTTTCTCTACCTTTTTTTCCAGCTCTGCCAGCCGGTTGCCAATTCCACCTGCAGCATTTTCCAAATCCTTCAAGCTTGTCAACTTGTCTTCGAAAATTTCCTCCCTCGGCTCTTTGAATTCCTGATTCATGCATTCCCATCGACTGGTTCCGGTTGTTTGCATTCTGGTCTGCTTGCTCTCCACCTTGTGAACTGCAGACCTCAGTTCGATCATATCAGCCTGAATTTGAGAGAGACGAGCTTCTAAAGTGGAGGACGAGCTTGATGCCATTGCTAGGCCCGATTTGCTCCCCTCCAGATCCCCTGCACGTGGTCTTAGAGTTACTCAGCGAATCCTTCAGCGATTTATAGAGCTGGTTGATGAAAGCATTGGGAGAATGCATCTTGATATAGGCACGAGCTTTTGTTTTCATCGGATTTTTGAAATGAATCTCATCGAATACCTGATATTTCCCTTACTGGAAAGGAGATTTACCTTGCTGGAAATGAGTCTCCCTGGAGGACGCCGATTGGAGGCCAATTCCATTGGTTTCAGGCCCGGTACAAGGAGAGCATGGATCATGAAACGAGCTCTGATCCATATTTGTATTTCTCCTAAACGTTCTAGTCCTCGATTGCCTCAGTCTGCACGCCGGTGGTGGGGAATCTTTGCTTTTTGAAAACGATTTTCTCATTTGTCTGTCCTTGTCAAATCTAAAAAGGACCTCTCCACTTGCACTAAGGGATGGGCACATGGTTATTGGTTCCATTAAGACAAAGGACTCCCTTACTCAAGGAGACTCCCAAATTAGCTTCATGGTCTACGTTTTGGTTGAGATTTCGAAGACATCGTAGAACTTTACCTCCTCGAAAGCGTTCACCTGAGATATGACTTTCCTGTAGTAGTGGGCCAGCTCCATGCTATTAGGGGCCTTCTTCAGGTTGAGAGCGTGAATGATTATTCAGGAATCACCAATGATAATGAGCTTCTTAATAGAGAGCCTTCTAGCCTGATTTAGGCCCTGCCAAATAGCGAGAATTTCAGCAGCATTTTTAGTTTTTTTGCCCAACTCCCAGGAGAAGTTGAGGAGAATTTTCCCGGAGTAGTCTATCAGAACTCCTCCACTTCCCACAGGCCCGAGATTCCCTTTTGAGGCCCCATCCACCTGCAGAATGTGCTCATTCAGAGAGGATCTCCATTTTATAAATTCTTGCTCCTCTAACCTGATTTCCCACGGAGTCTGATGCTTTGTAGAGAGCTTGATTCTGGTAAGAAGAGAGGGGTCTAGCTCTTGGAACCAGCTGTGCTCCTTATTGTCTGGGGTGGTTTCATTAGATATTTTTGGATTTGAGGCTACTAGCTCCCCAATCAAGGCCTTCACTTTGGTTGCAACTTGGGCCGGCGTACCTGCTATTTCCCTAAAAATTATGTTATTACGTTCCAGCCACACTTTCCAACAGAGGATCTTAGGAACCCACATCCAACACATCTTTAACAGCTTCATTTTAGAGAGGGGAAAGGGAGCTAAGTCAGGCCAGAAGGAAAACAAGGAGGAGATGGAAGGGGGGAGAGACAGGTTCAGCTGAGCAAGAAGAATGTTCCAGAGTTCTAGAGCAAAGGGACACTGTAGAAATAAATGGGTCGAGTTTTCCTCATGGTTGGCACAAAGAGGGCATCTAGAGGGCCCTTCCCAACCTCTTTTTAGGAGATTGTCCCAGGTTAAAATACTATCATGAAGGAGGGACCAACAAAACAGATCAATTTTGGGAAGAGAGGGATGGAGCCAAAGGTTCCTCCAAACCGAGGGATCCGGGGCAGCCCAAGGGATGGATTTTAGGGCTACATAACTAGCAGTAGCAGAGTACAAACTAGAGGAGGAGCCCCATCCTCTTTTATCCTTCTGCTTAGAAGAAGTGGGGGAGAGGCCTTGAAGAGCATCTAAGAGAGAGTGAGCTTCATTTTCAAGAGCTTGCGGGACAGCCCCCAGATCCCAATTGGTCCAAGAGTCATCCGGGCCCCAACTTGAAAGATCCCAAAGGGTGAATTTGCTATTTGAGTGAAGCCAGTTTTTAATGTTCTCCATTCCCTCCAGGTCTTTTAGAGGAGACTAACCTAGAATGGAGTCTTCCCAAAACTTGATTTTGGAGCCATTTCCCGGAATCCAAGTGAGGTTGGAAGAGATCATATTCAGGGACTTTAGACAGAGAGTGAGGATTGGTGGGCCTTTCCTAGTCCTTGGGGGGCGGTCTAGGCATCTTTCTTTGTGACCTCTGAAGTACTTTGTTCTTAGAGCTTTGGAGCTCCAAGTGGTTTTTCCCCTTATCATGTTCCAGAGAATCTTTCCTCCCATGGCTAGATTCTGAGTGGCCACATCTCTGATTTGTAGCCCTCCTTCCCATTTTGGAGCTTTGATTTTGTTCCAGCTTACTAAGTGCATTTTCCTTCCTTCATTCCTTCCCCCTTCCCAAAGGAATTTTCTCAATAGATTGTCAATTTCTTGCACTATTCCTTTTGGGGCTAAAATGATCGAGGCTTGGTAGACTAGAAGGGAGGTTAGGACAGAGTTGATAAGAACAATTTTACCTACTTTGTTCAGCCAGGAATCCCCCCAAGACATTATTTTGCTCTTGAGTTTGTCCATCAGGGGCATCCACAGACTCTTTCTGGGGGCGGATTTCACTAGAGGGATTCCGAGGTATTTTATGGAGTCCCACCTAGAAGTTCTTTCCATTTCCAGCATCCTAGATATCTCTGTCATTTTGATGGGGGAGCAATTTCAGCTATAAATTTTGCTTTTCCTCAAACTGATTTCGCTACCTGAGGCCTCTGTGTAAGCATCCATCTCATTCTTGAAGGATCTAGCTGTGGAGAGATTAGCTTGACCCAAGAGAAGGGTATCGTCAGCGAACTGGGCATTTTTCATTCTCTTCACTCTGGGGGTGATTGAGAGCCCCATTAGAGAATGCTACTGAATGCTCTTGTCTAGCTGAAAGATAAGGATCGATGCTTGAATGACATAGAGTAGGGGGGATAGGGGGCAGCCCTGCCTAAGACCCCTAGAGGCTTGGAAGAACTTTGCCGGTCTCCCATTCACCAAGGGGGCGATCCAGGGTCCCGAGATGCAGGCTTTGATCCAGTCGACTATCTGGGGATGGAATCCCAGTTTATGCATTACAGAAAAAAGAAAGTTTAACCGAACTCTATCAAAGGCATTGGCAAGGTCTAGTTTGACTATCATACCTTTCTCTTTCCGTTGGCAGCTTGAATGAATTGCCTCCTGGACCAGAATGATGTTGTCCTGAATTTTTCTGCCCTGGATGAAGCCCCCCTGGTTCTCCGGGATGATCCTTGGGAGAGTTTTTTTATTCTGTTTGCAATAACTTTAGTGATGATTTTGTACCCCGTGTTGCAGAGCGAGATAGGGTGGAATCTGGAGAAGTTTTGGGCACCTTTTTCTTTAGGAATTAACGCCATAAAAGAGGAGTTTGTGCTCCCTCCAATTTTGCTGCATTTCTGGGATTTCCTAACCATTTTGACCAGATCCTTCTGGATAATGTCCCAACAGGCTGTGTAGAATCTGGCCGTGAACCCATCTGGCCCTGGAGCTTTGTCGGGATTCATTCTGTAGAGAGATTTTCTTATCTCCTCAGTCGAGATTGGGGCAGTCATCCTGCGATTGTCTTCCTCATTGATTAGTGTGGGGATATCAGGCAGAGGGTAGCGATCTAGTCTAGGAAGCGTATCCAAATCTTCTGTGAACAAATCTTTGAAGAAAGAGTGGGCTGCGAGCTTGATCTCTTCAACGTTGTTGATAGTTTGGTCCTGAAAGTGGATTTCTCTAATGGTGTTGTGGTTCTTCCAAGCTTTTGCCTGCTTATGGAAGAAAGAAGTGTTTTTATCACCATCTTTGAGCCAAAGACAGTGCGCCTTTATTCGCCAATATTGCTCTTCTCTTTTCAACCCGTTATGGAGGGCCTTTTGAAGATCGATCTCAACAAATAGCAGCTCTGGGGTGATCGAGGCTTCCTCCATGAGCAACTGGTGGCTGCCTAGCGCTCGTTGGGCTTGCATTCTTTCAGAGATAGGGGAGGGCTGGATCTTCGCCCAGATTTTCAAGGCAACTTTAAGCCTTCTCAACTTCTCTTCCCAAATGAAGAAAGGCGGCCCAGAGACTGCTTTTTGCCAAGTTTCCGAGACCAGATCATAGAAACCTTCCATGGAGATCCAGAGGGGGCTGAAGCGAAAGGGGATAGGTCCCAATTTTTCTCCAAATATCAAAGAAAGGGAGATAGGCTTGTGATCAGAGGTGCAGGCCTGGAGGATTTCAGAGTTTGCAAAGAGACCAAGAGTTAGAAAGGAAGTGTGAACAAGGAAACGATCCAGGCGGGCAGCAATATGTCCTGGGCCCACTCTTTTATTTTTCCAGGTGTATTTACCTTTGCTGGGTTTGATATCCTCCAGATCCCAGTCCGTTATGATATCTTCAACCCACTCTTGTGCCGGGTCTCTTACTGGAGAACCTCCTTTCTTTTCCGAGAGGGCGAGTGTGACATTCATATCACCAGCGAGCACAAGATTGTCATGCTGATTTGCTGTCAGGAACAAGTTCAGTGAATCCCAGCAGTCTCTTTTTTCTGAAAGGAGAACCGAAGCATAGATGTTGAAAATACTGATCTGGTGCCCCGAGTCTCGGTGCTGCAATTTCGTGAATAGCCAATGGGTGGTGCTATAGTCCTCTAGCAGATCTAGCGTGGAGGAGTTCCAGAAGGTGGCTATTCCTCCTGAGGCTCCCCTGGAGCTGACTGCTCTTCCTTCTCCTTTTTTCCAAAACTTTTTGCTAGCCTGGATGGTCTCAGGCTCCTCCATTTTCGTCTCCTGGATCAGAAGGATCTCCGGGGAATTCATTCTGACTAGATCTTTGATTGCTTCTTCTTTGGACTTGCTTCCCATTCCTCAGCATATCCAGGAGACGAACTGCATTAGGGTCAGGAGGAGGGGGGTGGCTCCTTTCAAAGCCTTTCCTTTCTTTGAAGATCTAGTTTCCATCATATCCGGGATGGTTTGCTGGACTCCTGCTGTTACATCCCTGTATGATTTCTCCTCCCTTTTTTTCCGATCCGGTTTCCTTCCTCTTGGAGTCTTTTCAGGCGTTCCAACCGAGCTGCTTGTCTTTGTGGCACCCCCATCAGATTCAGCTCCTTTTTCAGAGCCGATAGTGGTATTTTCATCATCCGATTTCAAAGCTTCTTTTGCTGGGGGGGACGTTCTTGTTCTTGGATGGGTTTTCTGAAGGGGACAAAGAGTGGGAAGCTATCTCTATCAATTCATTCTCCGGTTCCTTTGGTGGTGCTGTGTCTTTTTCCAAGGGCTCCTTCGAAGGGTTCGAGTTCGCCTGAGGCTGTTCCTTCGAATGTTCAGGTCTTGGCTCTTTGGCTTTTGAGGCTGGTTTGTTTCTCTTAACCTTTTTCCATCCTTCATTTTCTTCCTTATCAGAGGATTGGTTTTTAGGGCAGTTCCTCTGAAAATGCTCGTGCTCTTGGCAGAGCCTATATTTAAATGGGAGGTGTCCGTAGTCTACTTTCTGATAGCGAGTCCAAGTGCCCACCTTTAGCTTCACTGCCTCCAGTAGCCCTGCCTCAAGGTCCACTTCGACACATATCCTGGAAGAGTTGTAGATGGACTTGTTGTCTTCCTTATCAACGAACTTTCCTATTCCATTTCCGATCATTTGCAGCGCTTCATAGTTCCAGCAGTGGACCCGCAGATTGGGGAGCCTGACCCAGACCGGCACCTCCTTAGGCAGGTCCACCGTGGGATCGAAATCTGGAGTCCAGCGGTTCAGGTACAACCCCTGGGTACCCATAAAGTATGGGCCATTTCTGAAGATGAGGTCCTTATCCTCCTTGTTTATGAATTCGAAAACAAAATAGCCATTGCTCAGGGGGTAGCAGGTGACTCTTTGCTTGAGATGCGGCTTCCAATTTATTTGAATCCAGAATTCGGTGGTCTTTGCTGAAGTCCAGAGCCCCATAAATTGACCGACTAAACCTCTCTATGACAGAGCAAGAGCAATCTTTACCGAGGTCGTCTCTGGCATGGCGATTTCAGGGATATCTGCAAGTTTTTTGATGAATTTTGGGACCGAGGGAGGAGCTTTCCTCTTCCCACCATTGGTGACCAACCTCCTGAACATGTCCATCTCTGCAATCGGGGGGGGAGGAGGGGGATCCTCGCTCCCAGAGGCAGCCATAGCTGCGTCTGAAACCCTAGCTCTCCTAACACGCGCTCTCGCCCAGCCTCAAACGCCCCCAAAAAAAAAAAATTTGAAATGTATTATATATGTTATGTTCTCATTTATTAATTTCTGCAAGGAACGATGATGATTTATATTATAATAAAAAAAAAATAGACGATACAAACTTGCAAAGCCATGAGATTGGTTTCCAAACTATGACGCTCGTCAACAAGAAACCAACATTTACAGTTGTTCTGTTCTCATTTCAAATGTTGGATGCATTCTTATTTCACAATAGAAGTTTAATTTATGTCTGAAATTAAAACTATACTAGTCTAATTAGGTTTTTGTATGCAAACTTTCAAATTTCATACCTACAATGTACTTCAATTGGATTTGGTGTGCATTTTTAGTTATGGCCATGAAAAATTGGAAAATACTATCAATTGTTGTTTTGAATGACTTGGATTTCACTGTAGATCTTACAATTTACAGAAATGAGTACAAGAGTTTGTAGAAAAGGTTGGTATGTCTATGTTATATTGCAATTTATTCAATATAGCATGAAATGATGATCTGTCAATTCATTTGTAGAATATATTTCAAGAATATTTCATATGTCAATCCATTTGTAGAATATATTTCAAGAATATTTCATATGTCAATTCATTTGTAGAATATATTACGAAGAATATATTTCATCATTTGTAGTTTCATACATACTTCTCAGAATGGGTTGCACATTAAACTCTCTTAGATATAGGAAAAAAGCACATATGGATTACGCATTACACTTGTATTACACATTAGAAACACATTAACTATATCAAAATATATGCATTTCCAAGAAATACTGACAATTTATATTACAACTATATTAGTATGTACATAAACATCAAATGTACACCATATTATTTTAGAAATCTAGGTTACTTGGGACTCGGGAGGTTTTTGCAATTCCTCCTTTTTGGAATAAAAAAAATCGCTATAGCTTCTCTTTCCTTTTCCGGAACCCTCCAATTCTACAGAAGCTTCATTGGCCATATGTTTTAATTGGTTTTCTTGCTCTTTCACTTTGTTGGCAAGATTTATCACTTTTGTATGCAATCTATCTTTTTCTTCTAGGCATTTCTTCAACATATCTACATTATTATTTTTCTGATTTGAGTGCTCATCTTCCTTTATTTTAAGATCATTCTTTGTCCACTTCAAGTCAGATTGAACTGCACTTAATTTTCTCTTGACCTATTGTACCTCCTTCTTGAGCTCTTGTGCCCTCAAATCGCAATCAGATGGAGTATACAAAATTGCTTCTGCCACAGGTTTATTCTACAAAGCTTTAATTTGGGATTTCAAATCTTGTATCTCACTATCACATCCCAAATGTAGTGCTTTTGCCCTTCTCCAATAGTTTTTGGTGAAGGTCTCTAATTTCGGCCTCCTTCTCCTCTATCTTCTTCTTTAATGTTAGATCTGATGAGCCAAATGTAAACTCTACAACATTAATTGTTGAAGCAGCTTCATTCAAGGTCTTCTCTCATTGTTGCAAGGACTTCTGAAACTAGAGTAAGCTCTGCATAGTTACATCACCTAGTTTTGTATTGCCAAAAAGTTTTGGTGTGATGGCCTTTTTACCCTCCACTTTGGATTCTTTTGTTGTGCTGACCTTTTGACCCTTGACTGTTGATTCTTCTGGTGTGCAGACCTGTTTACCCTTGACTGCTGATTCTTTTGGTGTGAAGACATGTTTACCCTTGACTGTTGATTTTTTTGGTGTGTAGACCTGTTTACCCTTGGCTGTTGATTCTTCTAGTGTGCAAACCTGTTTACTGTTGACTATTGATTCTTCTGGTGTGCATACTTGTTTACCCTTGACTATTGATTTTTTTCCTCTTCTAGCACTTTTAGCCTCAAGAGTTGTTGAAATCATTTCAATTCTCTTTTTTGTAGCAACTCATTTTTGTTTTTAATTGTTTTATTCAATTTTTCCAATCTTGCTTCATATTCTGCAGTCTCATTTTGTTGTTTAATGATCATTTCTCACAATGCCCTTTTAAACTCAACCTTCAAACCTACAATAAATGTTTCTTTCTTCTTCAATTCTTGCTGAAGTTATGCTTTCTTACCAAATACAGTCTTCAGTGGTGGCATGTTCAAAACTTCAGGCCTATTTTTTAGCTCATTTTCAAGTCTCCCTATAGTTTCCTCATCTTTTTTCCTTTTGAGCCTGATAAATGTCTTTTAGTTTGCCAAGGTCAGAAATCGATTCTACTAGAACTACGGTAAATTTAGAACATTAATCCTTAATAATTTGATCCTTCTGGCCAATTATTTTTTCAATTTCCACGATTCTTTTCTCTAAACTTGTAACACGATGTACCAAATCAAGAATTTGGACATCCTTAGTTCTGCACAATTCATCGCTAGCTTTGAAGGAATCCTCCCACAAGGTAGATTGTTCTTTGTAATGTACCATTTTATCAAATAAATAAAAAATGAATCTACCATCAAAAGAATATTTGGCATGAATTAGGTCTTCATCACTCGTTGGTGAATAATCCATATCATTGTTCACAAATTCCTCCCATTGATCTGCATTTTCATTTCCTTGCATTCCAACCAAAGTTGTGACAACAACATCTTCTTCAAAGGAAAGTGAAGGCATGTCGTTTCCAACAGGTTCCATATTGTCCTCTAAAGGTTGGTCGATCTTCTTTTTGCGGTTGAGTCGCCCGTTGAAGAAGCAGAGTATGACTAATCTCTCTAGTTTTGGATATGGTTGATAAAGAAATCCAGGCTAAATCCACACTCAATCAATCACTAAGAACCTTGTCACAACTATAGAAAATGTGCCGAAAATGCATGATTTGACCCGCGCATTGAAAGTTGGCATTGGTTTGGCAGGTGTGCAAAGATAGCCATATATCGTCGATATAGAGATGAAAGTTCCTCTAAAATTAAAAACGTCGATATTGCCATGGTTTTTCCGCCATGATAAAAAAAAATGAAGTATTAATCCACGAATGTTCAAAACATGGAAATATTTCATGGAAAAATCTGACCAAATTTATTAGTGAGGCCCTGAGCTTGGAAAAACCAAAAATCCAATTTCTCCAATCTAAGTTCCATCCTCTAGTGCGGCGAGACTTTAGAAACCAATTTCCCATTCATTAAGAAACCTGCCATCCTCAAGATGATTTTAGAGTCACCTTCTACAACCAAACTTTCTAATCCCATTCGGATAATGCAATATAAACCATGAATGAGCCCCTCCAATTCAACCACGTTATTGGTCTCCATTCCTACAAATCACTGGAACACAATGAAGATTCCCCCCTACTATTGTGAATGACCCCCCCGGCAATCCATCCAATCTTGGGTTACCCTTAGAGGCTCATCGAAGTTTAATTTAAAGCTTCTAGTCATAGGGGGCTCCTACCAATCTAGACTGAGGCTATGGGTGGTAGCTCTTCGCGGACCCCAATCCATTGAGGGATATCATTGATTCCCTTCACCTTTAATATCCCTTTTTCCTACTCATTATCCTAAAAATGTTGCTCACTCTAGGAGTTGAAATTTAAGGTTTATTTAATATGGTTTTGAACCTTATGCTAAATTACTCCCTCTATACTCAGTTTGTTCCCTGAAAATCCATTGATTACACTCCTTCCAAATTTCCCATAGTAAGAAACCTAGAAAGAGTTGTCATATTCTATTTAAAATGAAATTTTGAAAGGGGTCAATGTGCCATTCTTGCATTGATTTGCCTGGTTTACCTCTCACCCTCAAAGACTGGTGGAATATCATGGTCGCTCTTTCCCACAAGTTTGAGGTGAAACTACATTGATCCAACAGATGATCAATGTCCTCTTCTTTCTCACAACAAAGGCATCAGTGGTTCGTACCAGGGATGCCTCGGTTTTTAAGATTCTCCCCGGTCAAAATGTGATGTTTTCTCATTAACCATAATAAGGTTGAGACTTTTAGCTAGAGGTTTCCCCCCCAAATATGATTCCATTCATTTTGGTTTGGATCCTCTAACAATCCTGCCTCAATGAGATAAGCTTCTTTAATATTGAAAGTTCCCCTGGCTTGATATCCCCATCTAACTTTTTCTCTCTCCACTTGGATATGAATCCTTCATTTTTATAGGTCCTCCTCTAATTCTTGCAAATCCTCCTCCTGGGAAAAAGGTATTCCTCCTGTCCATTGGTTTCCATTCTTAAAATTCCCCATTACTCCGCCCATCCTTGCAAAAATATTTTACTACCATCCATTTTCTTTACATATTCTTTACATAGCGAAATTATGGATCTCTGGATTGTTGAACTTTTAGCTTAACGGAGGGATTGCTACCACTAATCTATCTGAAATTTTTCTTTCTCCCCATTCTAAATATCCCAAAAGTTGTGGGTTCTGATGAAGCTTCTTCCTTGCTTAGCAGTGTTCTAGATATGAGAACCTGCGTTGTCATCATCAAAACAGATGAGATCGAATTTATCCCAATCTTGGCCATAATTATATTACCACAATTTAGCCCATGGTTTTTCCTCGTAAGTTACCCAACTCCACCATATTTTGGCTCCATGAACTTTACTAATTTTCTCTTAATGTTGAAGACCTATTCCCTCTTGGAATTTGAGGAGGAACAAGGTATTATATCTAACCAAAGCCCATTTCTACTTCTGTTGAGAACCTCCCCAAAGAAATATCCTTTGTAAGTTTTGAATCTCCTTTAAAACTTATTTTGGAGTTGCCAGCACCGAGAACATGTAAATGGGCATGGCTTGGAGAACAACCTTGATTAAAACCAATCAACTAGCCAAATTCAGGGGGTATAGAACCCATCTAGAGAGTTTCTATTTCATTTTATCCAAAATATCTTCCCAATTGATTTTCTTGATGACCAAATAGGAGAGGGGAACCCTCAAATATTTGGAAGGAGGGGAGTTCCTCTAGAATCCCAAGATCCAAAGTATATTCCTTTGGGAAACAATTGGGATGTTAAAGAAAAACATTAGGCCCCATTTCCTCATTCAATAATAAAGAATAAACTTTAGAGAATAGGTCAAGTCCATTCCTGACAGCCCTTTCCTCCTTGTGACAAAGCATGGACCATAAGCATTGTATCGTCCATGAATTGTTGATGTGATTTCTTAGGAGCTAGAGGATGGAGATATAGTCTTCCAATTTCGTTCAATTCAAGCATATTCTTCAACATCCACCTTAGACCTTTTTCCATAAGCACGAACAGGAAAGGAGATAAGGGGTGACCCTACCTAATTCCCATTGATTCTCTAAAGGTC
The DNA here is from genome assembly GCA_001517045.1 of Pseudotsuga menziesii. Taxonomy (NCBI): domain Eukaryota; kingdom Viridiplantae; phylum Streptophyta; class Pinopsida; order Pinales; family Pinaceae; genus Pseudotsuga; species Pseudotsuga menziesii. Next base: position 1,110,419 of record LPNX010538206.1, read on the forward strand.
TTCGAGGGGGACCTCACCAAAATAGAAAAGAAAGCAAAAGAAACAAGATTGAGAATCCATCATAGCCATGTTTCATTGAACCCATAAGCAAGCAACATTTTCTCCATGAATTACCAGCTTATTTTGTCTTACGCCTTGGCCAGATCAAGTTTTATCATTACACTGGGTTGCTTGGTTATCTTGAGTGAATGAATAACCTCATGAACAAGAATAATCCCATCTAGGATTTGACAACACTCCACAAACCCTTATTGCTCTAGAGAGATGCGGTTTGGAAGGAGAGGTTTGAGTCTATCTTATAAACTTTGATACTAGGGCAATGAAAGTTGAGTTCAAAGCTGCGATAATCCAATGAATCCCAGGAAAAACTCAACAAGCCAGGCATCTGGGCCTAATATTTTGTCCTTATGCATAGAGTGGACAATTGCCTTAACCTCCTCCAATGTGACCTCATCCATTAACTTTGAATTTTGAATCCATAAATGAGGGATAGGAAGTTGTTATCCTGATCATCTGGGCAATAGATGCTATGTCATCTTCTTTAAACAATTTGTGAAAATTATTCACCCCAGCCTCTGTAAGGTTTCTGAAGCCCATCACTTGTGTAGCATTCCCCTCTTAAAGTTTCCACAAGGAATTTGTATGCTTCCTGTGTTTTAGAAAATTATGGAAGTATTTGGTTGTCACCACCTTGATGGATTCATATTTCCCTGCTCTTAAGTCTCTAGGTGGCTTCATTTTTGTCTAATATGTCAGATGGTTTTGATTCGAATTCGAGTTCAGCATTAATAAAATTCAATTCAAATTTGACTTTCCTATTAAGATTCAAATGACATTCATCATTAAATTTGTCTATATAAATATTTTAAAATATAAATTATATTTATAATATTTTCATATATTACAATATAATATCCAATCTCACAATATTATATTCTTGGTGAGGATTATCCCAATATTGTAAAATATAAAATATTATATTGTGAAATTAAAATATAATATTATATTCTTGGTGAGGATTATCCCATAAAGATGAAAGGAAAATTACTACATGCGCATATCACACTATAATATCAAATCTCTTGGCTACTCTATCAAGTCCAATCCTCTTATTTCGCCAGGTAAGCCTTAATTGAAGAGAGAATGTCATACAAAGAATTAGCATCTAGTATTCTAATAAATAATCAGTCAAAGTATCTTTATGGGCATTTGGACCCGAAATTTCACTTTCACCTAAGGAAAAATTTAAGTCACCACCAAGAATAACTTTTTCCCCTTCCAACATCCCAAAGCTCTACAACTTTTCTCAATAATCCACTCTCTGTTGATAAGGTCCATAAATATTGATTAAACTGAAAGCTTGACCAATCTCTCTAGAAAAAAAACCTAACATGACAACCCAACTAAAACCTAATAACAGTTCCAAGACCTCACATGACAACCCAACTAAAACCTAATATTTATATCTAGCTTTATGAAGACAAATATATGCCACCATATAATGTTCTTGTTTGTTGGGATGTGATGTATATTGACCTATCATTTGACAACGATAAACTTTAGTTGTTGTTGCAGAACAATAATATGAATATGAAGTAGACTCATAGCCCCAAGGGTTAGTTCAATTGGTAAGATGTGCGCACACTTTCTCGGTTCGGGGAGAGGTCACGGGTTCGAGCCTTGAGTCCTTTGGGGTTAGGCCTTCTGCGAGGATGGCCGACGGTTTACCACCTCTACCATCCACTAATGTGGGGAAGTATTGCTGGATTTCCCATGCATATTTCCATATGAAAAAAAGACTCATACTCGGTGGTTTGTCCATGCAACACAAGATGTTTCTTAACAATTATTCGATGATCTAATTCAAAGTGGCCCAAAGTCTTTTGGTGGGACCCACTACCAGGGCCTTGTCCTTAAAAAGGTAGAACGTACATCACACGAATATGCCTTGTGCCCACGCCTAGCAAAATTAGGAGGAAATGTTTCATTTAAAATTGATTTAAAAACGGTATTTAAACACTCAAGTCATTTTTATAAAACCTTAGACAATCATTCCTCACGAGACCATCAGAAAGATTTGGATTAAAATATATGGGAATTTTAATCCAATTTTTTTATCTAAATTTCTTTAAAAAAAATAAAAATTCAAAGTTTATCCTTATCCTTAATTTTGTCATAGGAACGCCATCATGTCCAATGGGCTTTGGGTGTGAAGAAATATTTCTTTATTTTCATGTTGTCGGGGTGATTCTTTTAATTTGTATAGACTCGTCTAAGTTTGGAATTGATTAAAGTAGTAGTTTAACCTTTTATGATTTGGAATTTATTAAAGTAGTAGTTTAATATTTTAAGGTTTGTTTTTTTTTAATTATATATAAGTGGTTGAAATTGTGTTATATATATATGGTGGGGTATTTACTAATTTTATATTTAAATTAGAATTTTAATAATAAAATATTACAATTTAATGATAACAAAAAAATTTAGATTCTTTAATTAAAAAAACAAATTATTATTATTATTATTATTTTGACAAAAACGGGTATGTTATATATTAAATATCAGCTGAAAAAATTACAAAGCTGGTTAATGCAACTTAGTACATATTCCACTTCGTCTAAGCTCGGCAATCACTTCATCTAAACCATAACCATGTTAAGGTGGGAAATCAAAACTTAAGAGCTGATTTACAGAAAGTTCATTTCTACCTACGACCATATATTTATTAGCAGCATGATACGCCATAGCGTTTAGCTCACGAAGGATATGAAAAAAATCTATCTGTCTAAATGACTTTGAGATGAATTTAATTCTTTTAATCGGCCTGTCTAACCTTAGATTCCTGCAATGACTTGCACCATTCATTAGCTTCGGCATAAATGTTGAGGCTTTGCAACCAATTCCTTTCATTATCAGTCAACTTGGCTTTGTTTTTGGAGATCACCATGGCACTTACAATATCACCAATTAAAGCATGTGCCTTGACTGCTATTTTCCAAGCAGGAAGAGCTTTATCCTGGAAAGTTCTATGGTTACCTTCAATCCATATGCACCAGCAAATGACTTTTGGGAGCGTCATCCAGTAATCTCTAAATCATTTTTTTCTGATTCATATCTCCATTATACATCTTATCCCAATTGGTGAAGCATTCCTGAATATTGCCCGACAATTGAATCCCATCCCCCCAAGGCTCCATCATTTGTTTCCACATGCAATTGGCATAGAGGCAGCCGAAGAAAAGATGTTGAATGGTCTCACTGGCTGCAGAACACAGAGGACACTGGAAAGGACCCACGATTCCTCTCTTCTCCAGATTCTATCCGATGAGAATTCTACCATGCACCAACGTCCAAGTAAACAGATCGATTTTGGGTAACGATTTGTAGTCCCGCGATCTTTTCCAGATTGTCGGATTACATGGCACTGTTGGAACTGCTGCAAATTTTTTATAGCCTTCAGTCGTCGAATAACTGCTTGAGCAGCTTCCCCAACCACGTCGGTCTCTTCTTCATTTGGCCACTGGTGCACTGCCTGTTAAATGAATTAGAAGCTGATTTTTTTCATCATTGATTTCAGCAGGGCATTCCGGCAGGAGCCATCCAATCCAGCGATTTGGAGGTTCTATTTCCCAAGCAAAGATATCCCACAACGTTCTGATATCCAGCGTGTCCAACCAACGTTTAATTCTTAGGAGAAAGGGCGGAGGCTTCCCAAGAATTGAATCCTACCAAATGTTTATAAGCTTACCGTTGCCATGAATCCAGTAGAGCTCCTCATTGAACTTGGCTAGCGCCTTCCTACATAGGGAATAGACGGGAGAGACATGTTTGATCTCTGGTTCACTGTCGATACAGCGGAGCCTCGAACCGGGGAAATACTTAGACTTGATTACCTTACTGCTCCAGGTGGGCTTGGAATCAACCATATTCCAAAGAAATTAGCTCCCATTGCCAGATTTTGGATTTCTAAGTCTTTAGTCTGCAGTCCTCCTTCCATCCTTGACAATTTAATTTTCTTCCAATTGATCAAAACAAATTTTTTCCCTCCTTGCCAGAGGAAGGATCTCAGCAGTCCTTCAATTGTTGCAATCGTTTTCGGAGGAGCTAGTAGCAAGGAGCATTGATAGAGAGGGTAATTGTTCAGGATTTCTGTTATCAAGACCAGCTTCCCTACCAGATTTAGCCAAGCTGCTCCCCATCCAAGAATTTTCTTTTTGGTTTTTTCAATAAGGGGGTTCCAGTCTGAGCTTTTGGGTTTAGATTTGAAGATTGGAACCCCTAGATACTTAAAGGAGTACCAGCTAGTCACTCCTTCAATGTCAAGGATACAAGATATACCTAACATCTCCCTTGGATTAATATTCCAGCTATAGATCTGGCTCTTCCTGAGGTTAATCTTACTTCCCGAGGCTTGGCAATATCGATCCAATTCATTCTTGAATCTTCTTGCAATGATCTGGCTAGCTCCCCCGAGCAAGATTGTATCGTCAGCAAACTGCTTTTGGTTGATATCTTTCATTCCCCAAGCCATCTTGATGCCCAAGAGCTCTTGATCCCACCTAGCTTCCTCAAGCTGAAGACTAAGAACCAAAGCTTGGATTGCATAAAGCAGAGGAGAAAGCGGGCATCCTTTCCTCAGACCACGCAAAGCTTGAAGAAAGCCTGGTGCCCTTCCATTGATAAGTGGGGCAATACAGGGTTTACTATGCAGGCTTTGACCCATCTAATGAAGCTTGGGTCAAAACCAAATCTCAGCATGACTTGATAGAGAAAGGAGAGGCAGACTCTATCAAAGGCATTGGCTAAGTCAATTTTCACCACCATTTTGTTTTCACCATTCTTCAGGATTGAATGGATTGCCTCTTGGACCAAGATGATATTGTCCCAGATTTTATTGCCTTTGATGAAGTCGCCCTGATTCTCAGGAATAATATATGGCAAACTGTTTTTTAACCTTCTGGCCATAATTTTAGTGATTATCTTATATCCAATGTTGCATAAGGAAATGGGTAAAAACATGTCAAAGGAAGTGGCATCCTTCTCTTTGGGAATGAGTGCTAGAAATGTTGAATTTGCGCTACCATCAATTTTATCACACCTCTGGGATTTGATAACCCTTTTATATAAGTCTTTTTGAACAATTCCCCAACACACTTTAATGAAATTTACATTGAACCCATCTGGGCCAGGAGCTTTGTCATCTTCCATGTCATCCACAGCCTCTTTTATCTCCTCCATCGTGACCATATGATTCAAACTCTCATTATCGTTTCTTTTGACAGTTCAAGGGACTAACTCCATCATCTCGATTTCAACATTGATGACAGGCTCAGCCATGAAGATATCGCTGAAGTGTCTGGTGGATTCTACTTTGATGTGCTCGAAGTCTTGGATAACATGATTTTGAGCATGAATCTCATTCACTGTTTTAACTTTCTTTATTGCCGTGGTCTGTTTGTGAAAACAACCATAGTTTCGATCTCCATCCTTGAGCCAATGGCACCTTGCTTTCTGCCTCCACCATTTATCTTCCTGCCTACAGGCAACGTGGAGATCACTTTGCAGTTTTATTTCCTTTTTAAAGTCCTCTTCATCAATCAGTTTGGTTTCCATATCAGTCTGATGAGATTCCAGTGTTAACGTTGCTTGAGTTTTCTTTTGGTTTGGAGTTTCCATCGTTTTGGCCTAGGCCTTGAGTGCCTTCTTCAGTCTTCTTAATTTTTATTCCCATACATAAAAGGAAGATTCGACGACCGAGGTTGACCATGCATCCACAACAATCCCCAAGAAATTCTTGTGGGTGACCCACAACGGGCTGAATCTAAAGGGAATCGGGATGAGATTTCAACCATTCCTCATCTTGAGCAAAATTGGTTTGTGATCTGATCCCCGAAAAGGAAATATTTTGGAAGAATAGTTCATACCCATCAGGACGAAGGTGTCTTGGACCAAAAAATGATCCAACCTAGCGGCTATATGTCCTGGTCCTAACCTCTTATTGTTCCAAGTGTATTTTACTTTAGCTGGAATGACATCTGATAGATCCCAGTCCATAATTATCTCATCAACCTGCTCCCTTAAGTGATCTCTGACCAAAGACCCCCCTCTTTTTTCATCTTGGCTTAGAATGATATTAAGATCTCTAGCAAGAATGATGTTGCCCTGCAGATTACTCCTTTCATCTCGGAGGAGATTCCAACATATTTTTTTTTCAGCATCAGAAGCACGAGCGTAAATATTAAATAGTCTTACCAGGGTTTTAGATTCTTTCTGCAGCAGGGAAGTGAGTATCCAATAAGAGCTTTGCTTGATATTAGCAACTTCGAATTTTTGCTCGTCCCATAGCGTTCCAGTGCCTCTGGAGGCTCCCCTTGAACTGATTGCAGTTCCTCCTCCTTTCTTCCGGAATTTTACACTAACCTGGAGAAATGCATCTTTATCCATCTTGGTCTCCTGGATTAGTAAGATATCTGGCTGGGCTAAGGAGATTAAATATTTCATAGCTTCTTCCTTAACTTTGCCTCCTAGACATCTGCAGTTCCGGGATAGGACCTTAATTACTTACTTTTGGAAGATGAGGGCAACCCTTTCTGGAATTTTCCTTGGTGACGAGTGTTTTTGGTATTTTTCAATAGTTTTTCCAGAGTTAACTAGGAGCCTTGCAGTTTGTCCTTGTAAGTAGCTTGCTCCCTCACTTCTTTTGTCGATCTCCTTCCTCTTGATTTTTTCTTTTTTGGCGTAGCCATCTCGATTTCCCCTTCTTCCTCTTCCTCTTCTTCAGTGTCAGATTCATCCTCTTACTTCCCATGGCTTTCTCCTTCTTTTACCACCTCTGCTTCTGCATCAGTATGAATCATCGAGGCAAAGTCTTTCTCAGATTGCTCTGATAGGTCTACTTCTTTTTCCGGTTCCTTAATCTCTTCATTATTGGATTTCTCTTCTGTAGCATTAGTTTCATCCCCCATCTCATTGGCCTTTTACGTTTCTATACTTCCTTCCGAGAGGGTTTCACTTGATGCGCTGTTCCCCCCTTCCTTCCTATGCACTTCTCCACTTTTGGTTTTAGTCTTGGTCCTCTTCACTGTTTTCCATCCTTCCACCTTGTCTTGCTAGATCTCAAGCTTTTGTGGACAGTTGCGAATGAAGTGCCTATATTCATGGCATCCTCTGCATTTGAATGGCAACTGTTCCTAGTCAAGTTTTTGGAAGCGAAACCAGTTCCCCGCTGTTAGTTTTATAGCTTTTGATAACCTAGCTTCAAGGTCCACCTCCACACAGATGCAGGCACATGCATATTGATCTTTTGGGCTTGTCATGTCGATGTACTTCCTTGGGGTGTTCCCAATTGTTTGAAGGGATTTTGGGTTCCAAAATTGCATTGGTAGGTTTGGGACCCTAACCCATATTGGGACTGCTTTGGGGGTATCCACCTTAGGATCAAAATCCAGTGTCCAATCGTTCAGGTAGATGCCTTGCGGCCCCATGAAATAGGGTCCATTTCAAAAGATTAGCTCCTTGTATTCCTTGGATTCAAAATCGAACAAGAAATAGCCTCGACCGACTGAGCAGGAAGCTACAATTTTCGAGATCATCATTCTCCAGTTCCTTTGAACTTGGCTCTCAATGGTTTTAGGTGAGGGACAGAGTTTGGTGAATTGCCCTATCAACGCCCGATCTGCCAACGAGAGAGCAACCTAAATAGTTTCCTCTGGTGGTAAAGCAACTTTCGAAACATCTTCAATTCATTTGACGAATTTCGGTGGAGCTCCCTTAGCAGACATCTTACTTTGAGCCGAGACTAGCTTCTCAAGAACATCCGAAAGAGGGCCAGGGGGCGGCTCTCTGCCCACCTCAGCCACCATTGGAACCTCACGCTTCTCTCCACCTCCAGGAAGATCAGATCCATAGATCTAACACAGGCGTAATCAAAGAATCAGCAGGTGCGGGCCTGGGGATCGCCAAGAGCCAGAGGAGGGCCGAGATGGCTTCCTCGTTGGCCACACCGACAACAGGATGTTAGATCGCAAATCCAATCCTAAAAAACTAGTTTATATTTGGGAAAAAAATTAAATTATTAATTTAAAAATTATTTTAATACATTTTAAAATTATTATATTTGATCTATTTATAATTAGATTATAAATCTCTTTTAATATTAATTTATGAAAATATTGTGTTCATAAAGTGTTTTATTTGGGCATTTGAATATGTAAAATCAATGCATAGTTAAGGTACATCTTAAAAACAAGCCATGACTTTTGAACTATTGATTTATGTAATATTTGAATTTGAAGTCATTTTTATTTATAAATTTATTATATTTAATAAATAATTGTTTAAAAAATAATTTAAAAAAATTGAAATCATTTTTATTTAATTTAAATTTATTATATTTAATAAATAATTGTTTCAAAAAATAGTTAAATAAATTTATTGGTCAAATTATATTTGTAATTGTAATCAAAATCTTTAAAAATACATTTTTAAAAGCAATATTATTTTAAAAAAACAATAATTTAAATATTTACAAACAATATTATTTAAAAAAATAAACAATAATTTAATATTTATGATTTAGTAAAAATGAAAAACACACATAATAACATATTTAGTTTACCACTTTTAATATTATTTAGAAAAACTTTAGATAGACTTTAATGCATCCACCAATAAATGTCATTATATAGATACTCTTTTTCTTGGTATAAAAAAAAGGTGTGAATTTGAGTTATGCTTTCTTTTATGGGGCATGCTATGACCTAGGGCTGAAATTTGACATCTTACTTTGCATGTTAAAATTTTTTATATGACGTTTTAATTTAATATTGTCTTTCATTTAAAGTTTAAATCTTAATTTTACATGTCATAATAATTGTTGATTTTTTTAAAATAACATTTATAATAACTATATAAGATAACAAACAAACAAAAATAAAATAAACGAAAGAAACTTACAAAAATATAATAAACAAAAAGTTTACAAAAATATAATAAACAAAAAAATATAACAAACATAATGGTTAAACAAAGCACATACATAATGACAAAGACGGTTTATCGTCTAAACCTTTAAATAGGCTTCTTCACAAGCAGTACTGATTTTTTTTTCTTTTCGAAATTGGGTGACGGAAGGTCTCAAATTCTAGCGCTGAATTTATGGCTTTATGGCTGGTTTTTTTCTTGTAAATATGAGGAACCTTGGTAAGTCGTAGGTAGTTGGAGATTCATGGGTGGTTATAGAGTGTGCTTGCAAGAGGGGTTGGTGGCATAGAAGAATTAACAAATGCAAAAAGGGTTTGAAGATATTTCCTTTTAGCACATTCATAGAGAATTTAATCTGAAAGTTGATCGTATTTCCAAAGAAGCTTTGTCTTTGGATGAAGGTTTTTTTTAAAGGAATATGGCAGGGAGGGGGTTATTGATAGGGATTCTTTTAAGTTATTTTGAGAAGCTTGTGTTTCCTTTCAAAATTATACTGTCTTATGCTAGCTCATTCAAGTGGTTTTTTTTCCGTGGAAAAATGATCACAGTCCAAAACTTGTTTTAACTTTTGAACCATAGTGTTCATATTCGGTTACATTTTTTCAATTCATGGCTTCTATCTGATCATAATATTCATTACAAAATGATTGATCAATTCTTTTTTGTACAAAAATCAAAAGATATGTTCTTGGACACAATAGTCTAGGATTTTGCAAATAAAAACATGTATGGCCCATTAAGGATGGGCAAATAACTTAAAATAAAAAAGGTCTCAGGTCCAGCTCTTTGATGATATCCTATTGTTTCTCCCAAACAATCGATGAATCCTACACAAGATGCGATCTCGCCTTTGAGAGTTGATCGGCAACATCATTTTTGTGTCTGTAAATGTGCTAAAAAGAAATATGTTCAAAAGATCCAACTAGATGATTGATAACCTCAAAGATGGGAATTAGATGGACGTTTGTAGGCTTTCCGTTGAAGTGTAACCAGTTAATAAGAATTTGGAAGTCCCCAAAAACTTGTAGAGTGGATATCCCAACAAAAACAACCAGCTTGAGTAGCATCGGGACAATGAGCTCAACTTTGTTGTTTGTGACTATATCAATGTTTGCTGAAAATTTAAAGGAATGACTATCCAAGAGATGTATAATACTACCAATTCCCCCACAACTAGGGCTTCCTTGAGCCTCACCATCAAAGAAACATCAGGCCCAATCATGATCAATCTGAAGAATATCAGCATGACACTTTGTATGCTCATGCTAAATTTGTGGGAAGTAGTCTAAGATGGCTAGAATTTTTGTTGCATAAATCTGTGGAGGAATATAAATATCCTGGAATACAATTTTGTTGTGAGCTAGCCAAACCCCCCATATGACAAATACAGGCAGATCTCGGTAAGCCTGAAAGTTCGAGTTATATATCCATAACTTGAAAGTGTCCACGAGTCTATCACCATCCCAGAAGAATTGAACATCAGTATCCTGCTTAGTATAATTCCACATCTCAATAATATAAGGGCATTTTATAAATAAATGATCAATGGATTCACTATCATATTTGCATAGTGAACATATTCCTGGACCACGTCCCATAAATTTAACTAGATGTTCCCATAGAGGTACACTATTAGCCAGAGAGAGCCACATGAAAATGACTAATTTAAGTGGGCATTTGAAGCTTCAAATCACATTATACCACCATTCGGGAGAGGGATGGTCCTCTTCTTCATAGAGCACTTGATAGCCCAGTTTTGGAGAGTAAATCCCTCCTGTGGGATTTTTGTGCCACAAGATATATTCTTCTGCTTCAGTAATCCTGATATGATTCTTTTTTAAACACCGGATACAATTTTCCCAGATGTGTTTTTCTCCATTTTCAAAATCCAGAACCTCCGTTGATAGCTATTCTTGCCTTAAATGAGTAGTAATCCTATAATCTTGTATCTAAAAAAGGTATATAAAACCTTGGTCCATAATATTTTCTATCATCACCTATGGGAGTCTATAGTCATCACTACAACCATGGATCGACACCGAGTCTGATCTTTTTCCCATTACCGACCTTCCAAATGAACCAGTCACCAATAAGATCACAAGCATAAAGAATAACTTTCCACATCATAGATATGTTTAATGTCTCCTTAGGGAAAATCTTGATCCATTCCAATACAATTAGTAGATGAATATATTTCTGGATAATGATATCAACCCATAGACCACATCCTTTAACCAACCACCAAATACCCTTAGCAGCAAGAGCTTTTGGGAAGTTTTTGTGATGTTTAATTCCCCATCCACCAAAAGATTGTTTCAACTTCAACTAACTAAGAAATCCTTTTGGAAGACACACTTGTAAATACCTATGCCAAATGCAATAGTGTGAAAGATGCTCATCTAGTTTTTAATAGAATAAACATCCAAAATGTTTTATTATGGAATGTACTTCCTTTAGCCTATGCCAATCATTGGTACTAGGAGGAAGCTCTCATGCTTTAGCGCCAAATGCCATCGTTGGTAATAAGCCAGATTACCCAACTTCCTCCCTAAGGAACAACAACCTCTAATAGAATACCTTTTACTCACTCTCTAGAGCTAGAAATCACCTATGGATATAACTAAGACCTAAACCCTACCTATTTAGAAGCTCTTTAGTTGAGAGATATTACCTTTAGGTACTCTTATTTATGTTTAGCATATTAAGAATAACTCTTTTGTATTTAATCTTAGAGACCTACCAACTATATACCCGATATTGCTTTTAGATCTTGCTTCAGGAAGGAAAGATTGTAGGTGGGTACCTTAGCTTTTAGCTTGTCGGTATATGAATTTTAACTGCTAGAACCTTTAAATGCTTTATGGAAAGAAGTGGTACAACATGAGCAACCCTCGTATCGTACCTAGACGCTGCCCCTTTTGCATTTGCTCCTTATAATATCTTACATGTGTGAAAGTAGCATTTTCATAAGTAGTTATGACACATAATTAAAATAACACAAGAACATTAATGTGAATAGGATAGCTGATGAAAGTACATGATACTTGGTGATTGCATATTTTCTTTATTTTTATTTTTATAATTTGATAATTCAATATAAACCCAAATAAAAATAGTCATTTCAACTCTATTAACCAATCATAAAACATATAATTATATTTCAATTAATTTAAAATTAATTTTAATAATATTAAAAAAAAATTAATATATAATTTTTTTTAAGAAAACTTTATAGAATTTTTTAGTAAATTACAAATTAATAGAAATTCAAAACAATTTCTAAAAAAAATACCATTCACTTCAAATTTAGAAATAAATATAACCTGCATTCGCAGGTATAAAAATAGCATCGAAAGTCCGCATACTCAATTTGAGATCTTTTTAATTAGGAGTGTACATCAAAATCACAAAAACCAATAGAGAAAATTCATGTAGTTCTTTTACCTAAAATTTTGATGTATGTGCTTGCTTAGATAATGGAAACCTTGCTATAAACTATCCAACATGTAGATTTTTGCTAAGTTCATGTAGATTTTTGCTAATAATTTGAAGTGACATAAAAGACAAGTGGAATCACACCATATCGAATGTTTTGAGTATAATATCATTCAACCAACATGGAAAAGGGCAAAAGCTATCCACTATGTACACTTTTTAAAGACTTTGATGTCTTAGGTAGTGAGTAAAAATCATGATACTTTTTTACATGGGATATTTAAAAATATACATATCTATACTATATAAATCTTCTATTTAAAATTTGAAGTGAATAATAAAGTAAGGAGAACGTGATTTTCTAAAGTTCAAAAGTGATTGATAAATTAAGAATCGCATCAATGTAAAAATGGAAGAATAAGAATAATGGAGCATATAATTTTTTATTAAACCTATAATAATTAAGAACTATATATATCTCTCTATATATTAAATGATTGATAAATGTCTAATATTTTATTTTCTTATTTAAAACTACTCATAATATTTAAGAACTATCTCTCTCTATATATTAAATGATTGATAACTATCTAATATTTTATTTTCTTATTTAAAACTTGTTTTTATGGAGGACCTTTAACTAGGTAGAATCAAGGGGGTTCAGATTTCAGATGAAATCATCATCATATACTTACTTTTTGTAGATGATGCTTTGTTGTTTGGTAAGGGCTCATTTGATGAATGGTTAGTTTTTAAGGAGATTATTTCCTTGTTTGTTGAAGCCTCAAGAATGGAGATCAACGTTACAAAGTCTACCTTTCTTGTGAATAGGGTTGATGAGGCTTCAAAATCTCAAATTTATGGGATCTTTCCCTTTCTTATGCAACCCATGGATGACAACTGCAGGTACTTGGGATATTTTTTAAATCCAAATTACTACTCCAAAGAAGATTGGGTTTGGCTTTTAAGCAAGGTAGACAAAAAGTTAGAAAGTTGGACCTTCATATGCTAGACCTTTGGAGGAAGACTTATCCTTATCAAATCTATATTAGAGAATATTTGTGTTTGCTGGTTATCACTAGCAAAGATTCCTTAACCTGTACTGGTCAAGGTAAGAAAAAATGCTTCTCCTTCTTGTGGGCAAGAAACAAAAAGAAGAACTTTTATCATTTGGTAAGATGGAACAAGATTGCCACACCTAAGGAGGTCGGTGGGTGGGGGTTAAACAACATATACATGTTCAAGAAGGCCCTTGCTGCAAAAATCCTTTGGAGATGTTTATTTTCCAGTGGCTTGTGGGATGAGGTGATGCAAGACAAATATCTTAAAAACTCGATTGTCGAATCCTAGTGCAGAGCTAGTGAGCTAGCTGGAATATCGGCTTCTAACATATGGAAGAGACTTATAGTTGCATTTGCAATAATTGGGAAGTGGTTGGCTTGGCGAGTGGGCAATGGAAAAAATGTTCTTTGCAATCTTGACCCCTACATAGGTGGAGATGGATTATATACACTCTCAAAGCCTTTGGTTTCTGTACTAAAGCACGACTGGTATTTTCATTTTGTGACAAGCTATTAGAAATGAAGGTGATGCCCTTATTTTTCATAGTTGGATTTGGGATTCATATTTGGGTCTCAGTGGATAAATGGATTCTAAGTGGTCACACTTTACCCGTGATCTTCACATATGTGGTATCTTTTTGGGGGAAAGATACCTTAGTTTGGTCATGGGATCATTTTGCAAAGGTGTTTACAACAAAGCTGGTGTATGAGGCACAATTTACTCTTTCTCCGATTAGTAGCAGTGATTGGCATTTTAGTTTGTCGAAGTGGAATTACCCTTTGAAGATAACACTATTTGTTTGGCTTGTTACGGAGAATAAGATCCTCACTTGGGACAACGTCTTAAAGAGAGGGGGTTTTGGTCCTAGTGTATGTCCCCTCTGCAAGAAAATTGAAGAGTCCTCTTATCATCTTTTTATTGAGTGTGAGTTCACATGTGTAGTGTGGGTAGAGTTAAGGGAATTTTTGAACATTACTAGGAATTGGTATTTTGAATCTTTAACAACCAACTTTAGCTCTTGGAGATCTACAATTCCTTTTCACAAGTCTTTGCCTAGGTTTGTTGTGTGGAATATCTAGATACACACGAAAAAGGTCCTTTTTGAATATATTCCTCCTAACTACAAAAGGGTGTTATTTTCCATCATTGGACTACACAAAGAATAGAAAGGGGCTCCAAAGCCTATGAAGAACCGATTATTTCTTCCCCCATTATTTGCTCCAATAGGCTTCTTTGATGATGCCTCCCAAGAGGATCAAGAATTAGGTGGGGAGGGTGGTGTTTTGCATGTTGATAAGGGACATAACCTCACGTTTTGGATGGGATGTAGTTACAGTTCGAACACTAGAGCATAACTCATTCTTTGCAGGTAGCAGGGAACTCCAAAGTGTTAAATGACTAGGTAAATAAAAAGTGTAGGTCCAGGTTTCCATTTTCGATTGGTGGATACTCAGGATACATGATTTGCAAGAGACTTTTGTTGACATATCATACAGGCACATATAAAGAGATTTCAACATGGAGACAATTTTTTTGTCAAAAAAGGATCTGACTTTTCTAGAGGCAATTAATTACATTGAAGAGTCTATCCATGGATCGGAATCAACAATTTCCTGCTTTCAGTTATCTGAGTTTTTTTATACATTTTGTGTTATTATGCTAGTACAAGTCTTTCTTTTGAGTTTTATGGAGATGTGGTGGAAAGGCCACTCACTTATATTTATATGTATTTTTGTACTATTGGATATCTCTACAGGACTATTGAGTCATTTGGTTAGTCTGCACATTGAACAACTAAAACATTATGCCATATATTGTGTACTTCGATTCTATTATGAATATCAAGTATAGTGTTTTTTTTTTTTTTGAAAAAAATGAGGCACTTTTACTTGGGCATTTTCACTAAGGCGTTTTCAAGATTGAGGTTTTTCACTACGGAACGATATTTTTAAGAATGGGGTTTTTCTCTGTGGCATACTAACTTCAAGATTGGGGTTTTTTCATGTGGAACAATCTAGGGAATTTTCAATGAGGCGTTTTTACGGAGCATTTTCATGGGCTATTGTTAAGATTAGTATTTTTCATTAAGACATTTTTATCGTTCTATTTTATTTTTTTAACCAGTTATTAACCCCAAAGTATGAAACACCTCACTGGATTTACCAAAGACTTCCAAAGGGAGGCCTAACATAGTCACCCTATAGCTTATTTATGATCGTATAGAGTCTATAGAGAAAAGTAAGGAAGAAAGAGAATATAAAGTTCAAACTAAACTACAGGCCATTCTTGTTAATAAATTTGCATTCTTTGAAGACAATATTAAAAAACAAATAGACAATAAGAACATAGAGTTGGAGACTAAGTTGCACATAGTGGTGATTAGATTACAAGAAATGGAAGGGGAAAGCCAAGAAACAAAACAAACAACCGAACAAGGAGAGATTGACAGATTAGAAAATATTGACATGAAGAGCAAGATTAAAGAGCTAGAAGAAAAGGTAAATGACAATCTAACCCTAAATACTATAGAAGGTGAATTGGATATCAAATAGGAAATAAATAAGTTGATTGAAATAGACCATAAACATAACAAACGAGCCTTGAACCTTGTAATTTCTGGTTTGAAGGAGGAGGATACGCTAGCTCTAGTTAGGGAAAAACTACTTAATCGGTTACAAATTGAAACTACTTGTCTCACATAAGCAAAGAGGTTGGGAAAACTAATTGAGAATAAAGACAAGCTAATTCCGGTTAAGGTTATCTCTAAAGACAATAAATTCGGCATACTCAGTAAAACCCCAAGTCTAAAAGGATCAAGAATATTTATAAATGAAAATATCATTCAAGAAGATAAATTCAAACTAAGAAAGGAAGTTCAAATGGTTAAAAAAGCTAGTAAGGAAGGAAAATGGGCACTAATAAAAAATAGACAGGAGATTATCCAAGATAGAGACCAAAAAGATAATAATAAATAGGAATTTGACATGCTATGGATCCTCTCTTAGAACTGTTGGGGCTTTCCATGGATTTTGAATGAAAATGATATTAT
Source organism: Pseudotsuga menziesii (assembly GCA_001517045.1). Taxonomy (NCBI): domain Eukaryota; kingdom Viridiplantae; phylum Streptophyta; class Pinopsida; order Pinales; family Pinaceae; genus Pseudotsuga; species Pseudotsuga menziesii. The sequence continues at coordinate 1,126,947 of LPNX010538206.1, forward strand.
ATTGCTGGTTGAAATTTGGGAGCATGGAGAATCTAAGGTACCTATAAGAGAAGGATTTTTCTTATGGTCGATATGGAACAATTTAGATAAAACTTGTTTCATATAATGGCCTTGAACATGATATTTCTATTTCAAGAAATCAATACAATATCCTCTTAATGGGTGATTGTAATGCTCGAACACCTAGTAACCAAGCTAGTATCTTAAGAAATGCTTCCATCACTAATCCGCAATGCTTAGACAAAGACCTTGCTGTAGACATAAACTACAAAACAAGTTCTAAAGATTTAGGGGAAAATTTGTAAGCTGGTTATAAGTTAATCAAGCTTTGTAGTGCTCAAAATCTAATTATTTGCAAGGATCTTATGAAATGGCCTAGTTCTACCCGAATGACTTGCGCTTATGGGTTTGAAAGTAGTCTGGTTGACTATGTCATTTTTTATATCCCTTTAAACAACCAAATAATAAAATTTGAAAATTTAAATGACCATGATCCTGACTTGAATTATAGACCTTTAATTGTAAGTCTCAACTTTGTTATGCATAGTAGTCCCATAGAAACAAATTCTTAGAGTCAAAAGTACTTAATCTTTAAGAAAAATAAAGCTGATTTTTTTTAAAGATTTAAATAATAATTTGTTTCATCTATCTAGTAGGGGAAATATAGAAGACCTTAATCATAATTTCTCTACAACCCTCTCCTCTTCCACCAACGATTTATTTGTTGAAGTGTCGTATAAAAATAGAAATAGAATGACCAACCCTTAGCATGACATAGAGTATAAATCACAAGAAGGGAAATAAAAGAAGCTATTGAGGAGTCCTAAAAGTTTATAAGATAAATAGGTGAAAAAACCCCATTAAAATTAAAAAAGGACCTATATAAATAATAAGTAGGAGAAACTTTTATACCTCTCTAAGATGGATCCTAAGAAATTTTAGAGACAAATTCTAACTAGCAAAACTAAAGAAAATAAATGGCAATTGTCTTGAAGGACTAAAATTCCTATCTTAATAAGATTTATGAATTAAATGATGTCATGGACAACATTCAACCCCATTTTATGGAAGATGATTTTTTTTGTTTAAAATGTATAGATTTTGGGATTAAGCGATTCACTAATGGGGGAAAAAGGACATTGAAGGATACCAAGCTGAAATCCTAAAAAATGGGGGGTCTGTCCTCATACTTCACATCCAGAATCTTTTCACTCTATCAATCAAGAAAGGCTTCCCTAAACCTTGGAATTGTATACTAATTTTTCCCATTTATAAAAGCAACGAAAAAAATAACCCCTTTAATTATAGGAACATTATGATTAGCCTTATTTTATCCAAGTTATATGGTATTATTTTGGGAAATAAGATAAACACATGTCTAGAAATTCATGGTAAATGATCTAAAGGGCAAGTTGATGTCATGTCCTCAATTAAATACTTTCCAAATAAGACTACTTGCAAATAAGACTACTAGTTCCCTAGGTTGAGATGGAGACATAAATTTTGCAATAAGGGGATATGGGACCCAAAAGGACTTTAGTTTACCATATTAACATTTAAATGGGTCACATAAATGATAAAATATAAGAAAATAAGGTGGCATGGGTTCATGAAGACATTTGGAATCTTGTGGAGCCTTTGGATGGCTAGATTCATCACACACTTGGCATGATCTTCATCCAAATTCGAACAAATGGGTAATGTAATGTTATTGGAGGGTGATATGGTGTCAAATATCATATAAGGATCCAAGGAATTTGAATATTTAAAGGAGAGTAACTCCCATGGAAGAGGAAGAGACTATAAGACAAGGTGTGCCACTTGGAAGGAGATTCCATGCACTCTATGACAACAAATGATGAAAGATTCTACGACAAGTATGACAAATTCAAACATGATTGAAAACATATGACAAATATGACATGATAGGGTTAAAAATAGCCACCAATAGGTCAAATTTGGGAGTTAGATGCAGCCATTCGAATTTGGGAAAGAATTGGAGCATGAAGAGGAAGACAAGTGTCATGAGAGTTACTAAACCACTAAGATGAGTTGAAGGAATCCCATGGATGGAAATTCGACCTTAGGAATCCTCATGAAGTTAATAAAAGGATGTCATGAGGAACGAGAATAGATTTTTATCATTTGTTAATTTTCCTTTGGCATTTTGGAGAGCTTTTGCTTGTCCATTGTACGGCGAGTGTTCACTCTCCCTACTTATGAACCAATTCGGGGGAGTTGGATTCCTTTCCAAGTTGTTTGATGGAGAGGCCATTTAGAAATATCATTGGAAATTAATGAAGGATTTTTATTTGCACGTTAAATGATTATACAACCTAATTCTCATATATTCCCCTATTCTCTCATTCCTTCTTCTCCATTCCCCCACACTCTCATGTTGAGGGCGCACTTGTTGGGGTGATTCTTGCGATTTGCTGAGTATATTTGGTGCCCAAGCTGTGAAATATGATGTATGGATTTGTAATATCATGTCCATATTCTCTATAATTTTAAGTATCAAGAATACATGTGTTAGAGGCTCATATTCCCATGCTCTTGAATAACTAGTTTTCATGGATTTAGCTTCAATATTGAAGTAGCTTTATATCATATTTGTATGTGGAAATTTATATGATTTTATGATGTTGGGGAAGCCATATATTATCTAATTCTATGTAATTTCATTCACATATTCTATTCAGCTCGAAATCCAAAAAACTCCTGAGTGAAAAGCTTGCATTCTCATGCCATTGTATTCACGGATTTTGGCTTCAATCCTGGAGTATTTTTATATCAGATTTGTATGAGGGATATTCTCTGAGTTTGATGATGTTGTGACAGCCATATATGATGCGTTACTTTTTAATTTCATGCCCCTATGCTCTGTGGGTCGAAATCCAAGAAATCCATATGTGAAACTCTTACAATTCCATGTTGCTAATTCACTAGTTTTCATGTATTTGACTCCCATACTGAATGAGTTCTATACAATACTTGTATGAACGCATTTATCTAGTGTTTGATATTGTTGTGGGAAAAAATTATATTATTTATATGTTCTCTATATTTCACATCCTTATCTGAACCTTAACTCTACCTTTCATATGTCAAAATGAAGCTAGTTATGCAATTTTACTGAAAGTTATCAAACAAATGTGGAACTCTATAAAAAGTTTATAGAACTAATAACCATGTGTATTGAAAGTCCATGAGGTCTTATACCAGTCCACATACTTTGTTCTGAAATTTTGCAGGGTCCTACTTGAGTTGGAGAGCTAGTTTGGCCTTCACGCTTGGGGGTATTTGAACACAATTTCCTAGTAAAATTGCATTGTTTCTCCTTATCCCCAAACCAAGATTCAAAGGCATAAAGTATGATCCAAAATTTCCATAGAACATTTTTGGATGTTTTGAGACTCATCATACCCTTACGTTTAAAATTAGAGACCATTTGGATTCAATTGGAACCCCCTACAATCTTGATTAGGAAAGCTCGAAAATTGCCCGAATTACACTTTTCTCCAAAACTCCAAAAAGGGACATTACAAACGATTTTAGAAGGTATCATTCCACCATAGACCACCTCATTAATTTCAGGATCATTAAGAGGAATGTCACAATAATAAGATCAATCTCATTTGCTTCTTTGTGGAATTTAGGAAATCTTTTGATACAGTTCCTAGGAATAACTTGTGGAAAAGATTATAATAGTTAAAGGCTCCTTTCGAGTTGAGAGACATTATAATAAGGTTGTATGAGAATGTCATTTCCAAGTTTAATAATACCAAGGATTGGTCAAAAGATATTAATTGTAGTATAGGAGTTAAGCAAGGCTTTCCCCTCTCACCTTTCCTTTTTGGTATATAAATTGATAAGTTGGAAGGTTGTTTAATAGAGGAAGGTTGCACTGGCACAACATTAGTAGGAATTTTCATCATCCTCCTTCTTTATGTTGTTAGAAAAACAAGATCACAGAACAATAACAATAAACAAGATGCAAATATAAAACACATTAACACATTTCAAGACAGACACCAATGTAACATGGTTCACCCAAGATGGGCTACGTCCACACAGAAATTGCCAGTCCTTCATTATTATACCCTCCAGGAAAAATGAAGGGATACAACCTACATTGAACCCATTCCACTTCCTCTTCACTCTCTCATAGTCTCTCTCACACAATCATAGAGATTGCTTTACGATGCTGCTAATGATGATGATGGTTAACATCCACTCAGACCAAACTTTGGTCTATCGGACCCAAAGAAACGAAAAGGGAAGTCGTGAAATCCGCCGGTGGTGTTGGTATGATTCTGTCGAACACTGATGCTAATGGCGTCGCCGCTTTTTTCAACGATAGCAGATGCCAGAATCAAATGACAATCGGCAACAAGCTCTTCGCCATTAGCATACACCTCTTCATTCAGCAAGAGACAAAAGTTACATTCCTCCTTCCTTCCATCATCAGTTTTGGAGAAAAAAGAGAAGTCTACATGCCAGGCCCCAGAATACCTGTGCACAACACACCATGCATGTTGCTTCACTACCTCATAGAGATGAATATTGCAGCAACATATTTTCAAGTTTTTCAAACTTGAGACCTGATTCTACCTGCTTAGATAGAAGGAGGGCTTTTTTCCCATGTGGTTTTTTCCCTAGCTTCTTGTATTGAGCAGTTACTTTATTTTACTTGATGTAATGGGTGACCTATGGTCTTAGTTACCAGGGCCCACAGTTTGTCCAAGTTAGAATTCAGGGGGGGTGTTAGGATTATTAATCCTCCCTTGTCCAAATTTGGTCATATGTCTAAATTGGGAGTCATGTCTAAATCGGGAGTCCATCCAGTCTATTTATAGTCATTAGCACCATTGGGTAAACTTGACCTAATTGGGGCACATGTTTCAGTTACCAAAGTGTGGGAACACTAATTGAGGCTCACTACCACTTATTGCACTTGATTGCATAAGTGTAGGAGTCTCCTAGATCAATCCCTACAGTTTAGGAAGCAACTGGGAGTGTCGAAACCAACCAAGGTCAGTTCACTTCAGTTAATGACTAGTCAAGCCAAGTTAGGAGTTAGTTACATTCAGTTCTAGCCCTCTACATTCAGTTAGCACTAGGTTTAATTGATTTCCCACATGTGAGGCACTTTTCTCACCTACCACAGTCAGTTAACCATTAGTCAACACTAAATGTAACACTTGGTTGTGTTTTAAAGCTCCTATGAACTCCGGTTATGATTTAGACAAGGACAGTTAACTACTGGGTCCTTCGATAGTGATTTAGACAAAGTCTTGGTTACCTACAGTCAAGTAGAGTCTAATCAATTCGAACTTCCTCATGTGGATTCGAATTGCTTGTGGCTATTAAAGCCATTTTACATTATTGTATTATCATCTGAATAACCTTTTTATTAATGAAAGCATTCACAGCTGCAAGCCTTTTGCACTGTTTCATGCTTCAATTGCTGAGTAAATTGTGAGATCTTCTTTGTGAGTTGTGTATTTGTCTACAGATCTATATGCTCAAATTTACATGGTATCAAAGCCTCGGTGGACAAGACTCCTCTCCTCCTCAGATCTCCAACCGAATCATTTTGTTTGTTTGATTGTGTGACAGGTTATCAGGTTTTCTTATAGCATTCGCTACAAGCAGCCTCTACTTCTCATTGCATTCACTACAACAGCTCATTTCTTCCTATTACTTCGAAATGGCTCATCAAATAGAGCCTCTCACTCCCTTCAACTATCACTAGTGGAAGGAAGACATGAAGGTATTGCTCCGCACCAAGCATCCCTTCAGACTCGTAGAAGAAACAGAGGAAGAGCCAGAATCAGATAAAGACAAAGCTAAGTACATGAACAGGCTTGATGAAGCCATTGGACTCATGCAATTCTCA
>LPNX010538206.1:1133034-1144080 GCA_001517045.1 Pseudotsuga menziesii
GGATTCCATTCAGAAAGCTCCTATATGAGAAGACAACTTAATGAAATGGCTCTTCTTTTGAAAAGGCACAACATTTCTGTACCTACTAGCGTAAGGAAGGAAGACTCTGAAGAAGAAGAAGAATACCCAAGGAAAGGACATGCACTGAAATCTTGCTGCGCATCAACACCTTCCCTCCTCATTGATTCTGGAGCTTCCAACCATATGGCTGCATCCATAGAATCATTCTCTTCTTTTCAGTCCTTTGATGGTCCTAGTATTCAGATGGGAAATAACAGTAAAATCCAAACCAAAGGGAAGGGCTCTATCCAACTTGAACATGGAAGGTTCAAAGATGTGTTGTTTTCTCCCTCCCTGGCTTCAAACCTATTATCTGTCTATCAGATAACCCATACTGGATCTCCAAAGCGAGTGATATTTGGTCCTGACTCAGTGGAGATCACATATATCTCTACTGGGAGCATCATAGCAAAGGGTATTGCGAATCATGCTTCAAGAGCATATGAGTTCTCACATTTCATGCCTCCTTCAAAACCAGTGCTCTCTCAACAGCCACATGCAAGGAAAGATCTAGATTCAGTCCCTACTTCCAAACTGGAAGCTAGGAAGATGACCGAAAACTCAACTAACACTCAGAAAGGAAAGACTCTTGCGCTATGCCATACTATTTTGCCTCCTTCAGAGAGATGTAATAGACTTCCTGTAAGATGCAATATGGCAAGGGCTCAATCTTACTGCATTCAAAAGAATGGATATGAAGCTGCTGTTGGGCCGATTAATGAAACGGTTGAATTTCGATCCCCCCATGATCAAGATGGCCATGGTACTCACACTGCGTCGACTGCTACCGGTGCCATTGTATTGAATGCTGATTTGGTGGGCTACGCTAAAGGCACCGCTCGAGGTATGGCTACACGGGCTCGAATCGCGGCTTACAAGGTTTGCTGGACTGGTGGGTGTTTCAGCGCTGATATCTTGGCGGCTCTGGATAAGGCTGTTGCAGATTGTGTGAATGTATTGTCTCTGTCGCTTGGAAGTGGGATTGAGCCTTATTTTAGAGACATTATTTTGCTCGGTACCTTTGGAGCTATGGAGAAAGACGTTTTTGTGTCGTGCTCTGCGGGGAATGGCGGACCGGATGCGCTTAGTCTTTCCAACGTAGTGCCCTGGATAGCTACGATTGGTGCTAGAACTCTTGATAGGGATTTTCCTGCCTATGTTGAGCTTGGCAATGGCATGAATTTCAGTGGCGTTTCTCTTTACTGTGGTCGCCGTGGATTGACTCTGGGTAAACAGGTTCCTTTGGTGTATTTCGGATCGAATTCCAGTTCTGGCAGCCGAAGTGCGACGAATCTGTGCTTCGCCGATTCTCTGGACCAGAAATTAGTTGCTGGAAAGATTGTAGTTTGCGACCGTGGAATCTCCGCCTGGGTCACGAAAGGGGAAGTCGTTCAATCCGCTGGTGGTGTTGGTATGATTCTGTCGAACACTGATGCTAATGGCGTCTCCGCTTTTTTCAACAACAGCAGATGCCGGAATCAAATGACAATCGACAACAAGCTCTTCACCATTAGCATACACCTCTTCATTTAGCAAGAGACAAAAGTTACATTCCTCCTTCCTTCCATCATCAGTTTTGGAGAAAAAGGAGAAGTCTACATGCCAGGCCCCAGAATACCTATGCACAACACACCATGCATGCTGCTTCACTACCTCATAGAGATGAAGATTGCAGCAACATATTTTCAAGTTTTTCAAACTTGAGACCTGATTCTACCTGCTTAGATAGAAGGAGGGATTTTTTCCCATGTGGTTTTTGCCCTAGCTTCTTGTATTGAGTAGTTACTTTATTTTACTTAAAGTAATGGGTGACCTATGGTCTTAGTTACCAGGGCCCACAGTTTGTCCAAGTTAGCATTCAGGGGGGGTGTTAGGATTATTAAGCCTCCCTTGTCCAAATTTGGTCATATGTCTAAATCGGGAGTCATGTCTAAATCGGGAGTCCATCCAGTCTATTTATAGTCATTAGCACCATTGGGTAAACTTGACCTAATTGGGGCACATGTTTCAGTTACCAAAGTGTGGGAACACTAATTGAGGCTCACTACCACTTATTGCACTTGATTGCATAAGTTTAGGAGTCTCCTAGATCAATCCCTACAGTTTAGGAAGCAACTGGGAGTGCCGAAACCAACCAAGGTCAGTTCACTTCAGTTAATGACTAGTCAAGCCAAGTTAGGAGTCAGATACATTTAGTTCTAGCCCTCTACATTCAGTTAGCACTAGGTTTAATTGATTGCACACATGTGAGGCGCTTTTCTCACCTACCACAGTCAGTTAACCATTAGTCAACACTAAATGTAACACTTGGTTGTGTTTTAAAGCTCCTATGAACTCCGGTTATGATTTAGACAAGGACAGTTAACTACTAGGTCCTCCAATAGTGATTTAGACAAAGTCTTGGTTACCTACAGTCAAGTAGAGTCTAATCAATTCGAACTTCCTCATGTGGATTCGAATTGCTTGTGGCTATTAAAGCCATTTTACATTATTGTAATTATCATCTAAATTACTTTTTGATTAATGAAAGCATTCACAGCTGCAAGCCTTTTGCACTGTTTCATTCTTCAATTGCTGAGTAAATTGTGAGATCTTCTTTGTGAGTTGTGTATTTGTCTACATATCTATATGCTCAAATTTACAGTCACTTACACTCTTTTTTGTATGATAATAACAAGTTGGAGGAAGTGACTTCCTACAAATATCTTGGATTGATATCCATTGGAACTACAACATCGAGAAAATGATCAATGGATGTTGGAAAGCTTATTCTGGTATTGAAAACAATTGTAAGTTGGTAAACCTTGTGATGTGGGATCAAAAGAAATTCCTCTTTGAAACTCTCAACACTCCCATTCTCCTGTATGGGTGTGAAGCTTGGGGATGCAGATTCTCTAGAGAATCTAGGATAAGAATCGAGCAAATTTAGAAGCATTTACAAAATACAATATCAAAGTTAAAAGCAATACACCATAACCTATTCTCCTTATTGAAGTGGGTATTTCCCCCATTGAGAGCATAGTTATGACTACGTTCTTAGTGTATAAGAAAAAAAAATAAAAATAACGTGAGAGACTAGAGACTTTCGAAAATTGTTTTAAATACTAGTCAAAACCACCTAAGGCTGAAGCAAGGTCGACATAAATATGCCATGTCTTGGATAAAAACGCGGGGGATTGACAAAAATGTTACTTTGAAAAATATAGATAATATTAAAAATATTATTACTTCGAAGTTCAAAGAGAAGCTATGGTGTGATAAAAATTTAGATGATAAAAGAAAATTAAGATATTACAATGAGGTCACTAACCCTAATCTTGAAGATCAAAATTATCTCTTTGTTTTAACTAGTGTATAGAGGAAGATCCACATAGCTAAAATAAGATTGAACTCTCATGAGCTACATAGTGAAACATGGCATTGGATCTTTCCTAAAACTTTGTGGGATGCAATATCTAGCATATTTGTGAGACTCTAAGTGTTGAGGATGAAAATCACCTCCTCTTACATTACCCTGCGTGCACCCACATAAGATCTTTGTTTCAATTTTTTTGTTACAATACGAACCTACCTGTTATCACTCCAGGAAACTCCTCTAGGTTGTAGCTCGAGGATGCCTGGTAACTTACAATGTTTTTTAGGGTTTTCAGATATGAGTCAAGTCAGTCAACCTATGTAACCTTTCCACTCTCAAGGCATGCATCAAACTCACTCGTTTACAAGGCTTTTAGTTGCAATTTGCTCAGAATTCGACTATAAGGTGTAGGGATGGAGAACTCACCAAGCTGGCAGACTTACACACATAACACATGCATATAAATGGCTAAATCCTGCTGAGGATGGTATTTATAAATCAAATATCACTGATATACCAATAGGATGACAACTATTGACTTTTCAATAACTCTGAAATTAACCTGAATGCACATTCAGGCATAAACACAATAAAGAAAGAGATGATGGCTGAACAGATCACAACAAAAGAGCTTATACCAAGAATACGTAAAATGAGAAGCTTGAAAGTATTATTGGCTCATAAATCCTCGAAGTTGAACCTTTATTAATCAAATAATCATGGACTTTATAGCCTTTTACAAAAGTTACAGATCCTGAAAAACTGATCTGTTTACACCAAAATAATTGAAAGTAATTGTTTTTCCATATTAGGGCTTCAAACCCTTGCTAACTGTTTGTTTATCCACCACAAAGATCTAGTTCACTGAGTGAATTTTAAGTGATTGAAGTGGTCGCTGATAATCACCACTGAGGGTTTACTGTGAAGTTCCCGCCAACAACCATTGTTTCTGCGTTTACTGAAGTGATTTTCTTCATTTAATCCGCTGGATTTTCTCCATCTTGTCGCCGCAATTTCGGCGCTACAAGTCTCTATTTTCCCGTAGTTTACCATTGCGGTCACTGATCAGAAGCTTTCTTCTATCACATTGGTGACCCAAATCTGAATATTGTCGTAGTTTCGATGCTCCCAGTCCCAATGTTTCTGCAGTTTACCGACTTACCACCACTGTCGTCGATCGAGGCTTTTTTTTTTAGCTCATCGACGCTCTAAGTCTCTATGCTTCCACTCTCCACCTTTAGCCCATGACAGTTTCTACATCAGCGATAAGAATCTATTTCCTCTATCCCATCGGCACTCCAATCCTGAATGTTTGCCGCAGTTGCGGCTCCTTAATGGACTATTGTGCCAACGATTAGTCCGTAGTTCTTTCGACCGCTGCGGAGCTGCTTGGTTCTAAACTCTTCGACGATTAGTCTTTAGTTCCTCCAATCACCGACGATTTGCTGTTACGGTTGAACCGGTATTCAGTTATATCTTCTGCCCTTGCGGCTCCTTAGAGGACTAATTCGTTGGCGATTAGTCTTTAGGCCCTCCAATCGTCGATGTGTTCATCTATTGTCGCGCTATCGAAATGTTTCTTGTCATCGATCGGAAGTCGTAGTCAATTTGCTTCCCACCATTGCAGCTCCTTGGGGGCTAGCCCGCCGATCGTTAGTCCCTTAAAGTTTTGACGCCAACACTGCGGAAACTTTTAGCTTTACATTGCCACTGCTTAATCCTTAGCTCTTTTGATCTGATTTCATCGCTGTCGGAGGTCATTGGAAGTCTGAATCGGAATGCTTAGTCACTATATTCTCCGCCATTGCGGCGCCTATGATAACTAACTTGCCGATTTGTTAAATTTTTTGAGTCCCACACTGATGTTTGAAAAATGTTCTAATGGTGTAAATAGTTTCAGCAATATGCCTATCTACTGAAGGGGTCTTCCACCTGCTATTTATCTTCCATCTTTCGATGGCTAATGAGATGTTCTGATCCTCACCCAAGCCACCGAAACCACAACTTCATGAAATTTGCATAAAAAAATAGAGGTCTTCAAAATTGTTAGTGATCTTCATATCCTTCGTTGCATCATTTAAATTCTTCATACTATCAAAAATAAATTTATTTTATTTGAAAGATAACATCTGGCTCCTACTCGGGGATGGGAACCTCCTTGTGAGGTCCCAAGAACCCCAGACCAAAATGCCTTTCCCTAAAAGCAACTAAGTAACTTAACACTAATCTTTATTGTTCCATTGGGCATGGAGTCTTATTCCGAAAGCAAAAACAACCTACAATCTACTAATTTACAATCATAAGGCCTCAGAGCCTGTTGAGGCCTAGAAAATTGTAAGCAACAACAACAAGGGATTCTCCCCAGTCAACGTTCCCAACTAGCTCGTGACTGTTTGGTGTAGGGAATCCATCCGGTTTGTGGTCCGGTTACTGTAGGTCAAGTAACAAAAATAAAAGATTTTACCGGTTGCGGACCGGTCCACCGTATATAATTTTTGTATTTTTGACTTTAAGTATGATATGCAAGTGCCTACCTAACATGCAGATTGATTAAGAATGCAAGGAGTGTTCACAATGTGATGCGCAGGTTCTTACCTCTCGTCTTAAACTCCCTCACATCTAAATCACACACAATTAGAAAATAAATACTAACTAGGCTATCTCTAGAGAGCTAGATATGAATTCATGAGTAATGTAATACTGTTCACATGTTACGGAAGATCACAGATAGTTGTTCCTAGAACCAAACATATAAACATAAATAAAAGTGTACATGACAAGATAACTCATCAATAGTTAAAACTTCCATTACTCATAGTGGAAAACATCACAGAATATACTGGAGAACATTCAGGTAAGAACATAGGTTCATAAAGTTAGAACGCTCTCACAGTTAATGAAACACAGTTGAAAACGAAATAGTTCCCCTTCAACATTGTTCATTTATCACATTGGAACATTCCACATAGCACCTTCTCCAACAGGAAAAATTTGTAATTTCTTATTGTAAAACGAAGTAGCTCCTCTTACAAACAATAGTTCACAAGTTTTTTCAGGGGAAAAAGCCCCTGTAAACTCTAACTTTCCTATATTTAAACCAAATTAGCCAACCGCTTGGGCTTCCCCAACCATGTGACCTTTGGGCCCCTCAAAACCGTCTAATTTCACCATTTTGTCTTTTCCATGAGTACTCATGATTCACTTCATGCGTTAAGTTTTCACGTTTCAACTTATGAGTACTTAACAAAGCAGGATCCGCTCGGTAACTGACAGATCTTTCCAAGCCTGGGATTTTGTCACCATTGATTCTGCCCTGTCTTTCGTTTGTCTTCCTTGAGATTCCATTGATTTCAGTACACACTCTGTCTAACATTGCCCAGCCAACTTTCTGCTGCTTTGTCTCCCAGCTATGCCTTCTCGTAGTAGTAATCTGAAAAAGTCTCTTGAGTCCGTATGCAATTAAATGACATTTATCATTAATTAGGACTGCATCTTTTCAATCAAACTACATCAACAAAACAAATAGTCATCAAAAGAGGCCCTGTATTGCGCTCTCGTCATGAAAACCTTAACAAGTACCAAAACCACTGTCGCCCACATAGGGGTTTAAAACTCACAAAACGACGGGAAGAGAAAAACTTATCGGCGAGCTTAAAACATTAAAACATCAGCCGTGTAGTCACACTCATAGCCGTGTCAGCGGGTCTCAAACAGGCAACGGGATCCGTGAGACCGTTAAGTTTATCAGAGTCGGAAGAGATAAAATCCAAACTCTGGGCGGAAAAGTTCCCAGTCGGCGAGCGGAAAGACATCAACGTCAGACAATTAGTGTGTTACATAGCCACAAGGGCAGAGGGGGAAAGACTAAAGACCCCTAGTCCAAAGACAAAGCGATGAAAACCTGACAAAGTATCGACGGGCGGAGCAGTTATATGGTGGATACCTAGTTCGCTTGGGAGCTGCAAGGGCGGAATATAAACAGACTACAGCCTCTGATCCAAACCATAACTTTTTCTATGGTGCAAGATCAATGTAAAACGCTAAGTGTTCAGAACAACTTAAGTTCTTGCAACGGTCCAAAAAACCTGTTTCACTTTCGAAACAACGGCTTCACAAAGACCAAATATCCCAACTCAACTTCGACCAACCTCCGATAATATAAACAAGTCAGATGATACGACGCGACAACGGAGAACTCAGGATCCTCCTGCAGAATAATCATCGTTCGAGTTTCACAATGGAGGCTCCCTAAGGAAACATGGCTCCGATACATTGTTTAAATGGCCTTTGAAACAGTGGCTAGCATGAGAAATAAGCTTCCGAGAAGAAATCGCAGCTCAAAGGGCAACAAACCAAACTCTAAATTATGCAACCCACAACAGTTTCAAACATAAGCAATTTTCCGAAAAGCACGAAGAGAGTTAACCTCAAAATAGTCCAAAATTAAAGCAAAAACAAAAAGAGTTCATGGATCCAAATGATTCTAGGCAATGCCAAAATTAACAAGGGGGTCCAAAATTTGAAAATTTGGGGAAACAGTTGCAGCTGCAACAGAGCCTCAAATAAAATAGAGTTTTAGCAACCGCCCATTTACTGGGCCATCGAATACCTCTTCACCTTCCAAATTCTGCAATTTGAAGGTGTTATGCTTATATACCTGGTCTATAACAAAATGGCCAATCCATAAAGAGTCAAATTTTCCATGTTTCCCCTTGTCCTGTCTGATAGCATCCCACTTGAGGACCCAATATTTGACCTGGAAGTTGTCCGCCTTTGCTCTTTTGTCAAAAATGCCCTTTATCCTTTGTTGATGAGCCTCTGATTTTCCTACAACTTTCTCCCTGATCTGGTGTAACTCCACCAAATCCCTCATCCTTCTCATCATATCATTTGGTTCATATTCCTTTTCCTGAAAGAACTTTGCCACTGGAAGGCTGAGCTGGATAGGAAAGATGGCCTCAATGCCATAAACTAACTTGAATGAAGAAGTCCCTATGGATCTTTTGTCTATTACCCTATCAGCCCATAAAGCAAACTTAAGTTTCGAATCCCAACTTTTCTAATTTGTCTCTAGCAGTTTCCTGATGATTCTGACTAAGCTTTTGTTGGATGACTTAGCCAAGCCATTGCCTTGGCGGTAATAGGATGTGGAGTGCACCAGTTGGATACCCATTGATTCACACATTTTAACTAATGCCCCAGCCTTAAAAGCTGGTGCATTATCAGTCACTAACCTTACTGGGCAACCAAACCTACTGAAGATGTTCTCATATAAAAATCTCATGGTGACTTGGTGAGTGGCATTTCTGGTGGGTACTGCTTCTATCCATTTGGTAAAGTAGTCAGTGGATACTAAGATCCATTTATGCTGTCCACTGGAAGATGGATTTATTTCACCTATGAAATCCAAACCCCATTGCTAGAAACTCCCATTCACTGTAACAGGCCTAAGGGGCAAGGACTTGAGCTACTGCTTCCCTATAAACCTTTGACATTGGTCACAGGCTCTCACAAAAGTGCATAAATCTGCAAAGAGGGCTGGCCAATAGTATCCTGCTTTTAAGATCTTGTGGGTTGTGGTTTTCCAGTAGTGGTGGCCTCCACATGTACTAGAATGAAAGTGATGCATGATCTGCTCTGCTTCCTCTTTATCTAGACACCTTAACAAAATCCCAAACTGGTCCCTCCAGTACAACAGTTTGTCAATTATGCAAAACTTAACAGATTTCAACTTAAGGGCTCGTGCTTGGTTAGGAGTGAGATTAGGAGAAACTTCTAATTTAAGCAGAAATTGAATAATACTTGAGTACCACTCACATGAAGATATGTTCTCAGCTACTGGTGGACTGTTATCCTGATATTGATTTACTTATGTTTCAGTTGCTACCATAGTTTGCACCTTTGTTGATCTGATACATGTGAAATTTATTTCCATCAGTTCACAGTTTTCTTTGGCCATGAGTTTGGCTATACCTAATCCCTTTACCAACTTGGTGGGTTTCACCTCTACATCAAACTCAATGAGTTTGGCAATCCACTTAGCTCTCTTCCCATCAATGTCAGGCTGAGTCAAAACAACCTTCACAGCAACTGAAGGGACATATGCAATGACCTTTGCATGGAGAATGTAGATTCTGAAGTTCTTCAAAGATTTTATGAGGGCATAAGCCTGCTTCTCAATTGGGTCATACTTCAGCTCAGCATCTCTCAAGGTTCTGCTGAAGAAAGCAATTGGATGATCAAGACCTTCATCATTCTTTTGTAATAGTACATCTGCCACTGTGTCATAAGATACAAAAGAGAAAATGTAGAAACCCTTGGTGTAGTCGGGACTAATCAGGGTTGGGGCTTCCATGATGGCTTTCTTAATGTATTCAAAAGAATTTCTTGCCTAGTCGGTCCACTTGATTTCTGTATCCCTTTTTAGCATGACTGTTATATGCTTTACCAGCTCAGAGAAATTTGGAATGAATCTCCTGACAAAGTTTATCTTGCCTAAAAAGGACTGAATGTCTCTTTTTGACCTTGGTATTGACAGCTGCTGAATTGCCTCCACTCTTACTGGATCGATCTTTACACCTTCAGTTGAGACTATGTGGCCTAGGAGATTTCCTTCATTGAGTGCAAACTGGGACTTCTTGGGGTTCAGTGATATTCCATACCTTCTGCACTTCAGAAATACCTTTCTCAAATGCTGCAAGTGGTCATGATGGCTGTGAGAGTAAACTGTTAATTCATATAAATATATCAACACATATTTATCTTTTAGCCCTACAAAAGCTAGGTCCATAGCTCTCTGAAAAGTAGCCCCAGCATTCATTAGCCCAAATGGCATTTTAGCATACATGAAGGTGCCCCAGGGGGTGGTAAAGGCAGTCTTCTCTTGGTCATCTGGGTGCACAGCCACTTGGTTGTATCCAGAGAAGCCATCAAGGAAGGACATGACCTTGGCCCCTGAGACTCTCTGCAGCAGATGTTCCATCTTGGGCAGTGGATAGTTGTCTTTTTTGGAACATTTGTTCAGGTTTCTAAAATCCACACACAACCTGATTTCTCTATTTTTCTTTCTTACCACTACTAGATTTGCAATCCACTAGGAATACCTGATGGGGATTATGATCTTGGCTTTGAGGAGTTTATGGATCTTTTTCTCAATCACTGGTAATAGAAGAGGGTTGATGAGTCTCAGCTTCTATTTGAAAGGAATCATTAGAGAGAATTTGAGGTAAAAAATGGGCCTCCTAAGAGATGTTCTACAAAAATATAAGATATATTAAAATATTATGAGTTAGGGGTTTTATGGGGTAGGTATATATGACAACTCACCTCCTACACTACTTTTTATGCACAATATAAGTAACCATGGTTGAGTTACTTTTCTAAATTGACTATATATAAAATTAATAAAATAACTCTATAATGATGTGAATAAAATTCATTGTAAATTCCCAAAAATTTATTGCCCTTTAACATTTATTTGTCTTGAACTTGTAAATAAAATTAAACAAAAATAAATTTAATTTATATGCATAACTAACATATTTTTTTCATTAAAATATCATTCATGAATTTAATTTATTTTAAAAGTACAAGATTATATATATATATATATATATATATATATATATATA